>OLKM01002434.1:19830-27330 GCA_900291075.1 Melanogrammus aeglefinus
GTGTGTGTGTGTGTGTGTGTGTGTGTGTGTGTGTGTGTGTGTGTGTGTGTGTGTGTGTGTGTGCGTATGTATTTGTTTGTGTGTGTGTATGCATTTTATGTGTGTGTGTGTAGGTGTTTGGTGTGCATAGTTTGTGTGAAGGTGTTAGACAAAGTCAAAAGACATATCGATTGAAATGAGAGAATGGAAGTTCACTAGACAACTGTAAGAGCAAACTTCTATGAAGGCATTGACAACCATATGATGAGTAAGGACTTTGGCGTCCGTCGTACAGTATTTCCCAGTAATAGAAAATCCCAGAGTTGTCCTGAAACGTTATATTAGTCGTCTTAATCATTCCAAATTAAAATATTATTAAACTGCACTTTGACCATATTGTTTTTGTATTTTCAAGGACACATCTGGTCAATGGTGAGGTGTCCTGTTATTGCAAAATATTGCACATCCAAGGAATGGTATTGACCAATCAGGATCAAGAACAATGCTGTGGCCTAAACAACTATAATTGTCCAGGCCTGTGAGTGTGTGTGCGACAATCACTTTCCATGAACTTAAAAAAGAGTGTGAGCACATATTTATTCAATCCCACCCTGCAACAACACTCTCCCTAGCCCTCCGGCCATGATGATCTGGCTGCCTTTGGTCCCTGGTCCCAAGGCCCCTGGATTCACTTCCAGCCCTGCTCAGATCCCACCTGGACCAGGGCCTTGGCAAGGCTCGCGACAGCCAGTCAGGGCGATCCGGCAGGACATGAGAGGGGAGCGGGAGAGGGAGCGGCCCTGGAAGTGAGGGCCGCTGGCTGGGTCTGTGCTGGTCTAGTCACAGCCTGGCCCGTTTGAACGCGGTTCCACTCAGCCGTCACACGCTGGCTCAGAGTACTGGGGCTTGCCTCTGTTGTTAGACTGGCCCGCAGCTCGGGTAGGTGGGTCCGAAGCCCGGAGTCCCTCGCCTTAGATGTGCTTTATTGTGTGCGAGATGCGTGGGTTCTGGTGTGTGTAGGTGTGTGTGTGTTTGTGTGTGTGTGTGTGTAGATTTGGGTGTTATCTTGGACGAGATTTATTCAGTTAAACGCTGGCCCGGGATGTTGGACTGTGAATTAAGCATTGATCTGTGTCAAGGACCGGGCCCCCATGTACATGCTTGCACGCGCGCACACACATACACACGCACACAACACACACACAAACACTTACATATACACACACATGCGTGCACACAGTCACACACTCACTCATTTTGTCCTCAATCTCTAATCTCAGTCTCTCCCCTCTCTCTCTCTCTCTCTCTCTCTCTCTCTCTCTCTCTCTCTCTCTCTCTCTCTCTCTCTCTCTCTCTCTCTCTCTCTCTCTCTCTCTCTCTCTCTCTCTCTCTCTCTCTCTCTCTCTCTCTCTCTCTCTCTCTCTCTCTCTCTCTCTCTCGCTCTGTCTCTCTCTGACTTCACTACAGCATGCATAACTTGAGGGAGTGCCAGACTGGGCTGGAGATAGATGCTGATACAGTATAAACCAGCTCTATGACTTTAATGAGTACACACACACACGCACACACACACACACACACACACACACACACACACACACACACACACACACACACACACACACACACACACACACACACACACACACACACACACACACATACACGCAGACACACTCACTGTCTCTCGGCGGCGTGGCTATTAGGCGCCAAAAACGGGTGGAAAACTATTTGAAAGTGAATTTTAGATTTCCGGTCGTGGCACTTTGCCTGGGAGTGGTGGGTGAGTGTGTGGCAGAGCAAGCGGGCGAACACACACACACATCATCCACACACACACACACACACACACACACACACACACACACACACACACACACACACACACACACACACACACACACACATGCATGCGTGGCACACCACGGGCGTCAGTACACCTTGCACGCAGCCCTCTGTCTCGGCTCTCAGGATCCCCTCGCACACGGCATGGATGATCAAAAGGGTCCGTCGGCTGCCGACCATTATGCCAATGACACTTTGAGTGAGGGTCCAGAGAGCGCCGCGACATGACAGCCATTAGGGAGCCGGAGAGGGAGCGCGGGAGACTTTAAAGGCGGGCTGAAGGATAACTGTCACCGGAGAATCAAAGACACAAAAGTGAAATCTTCATAATGTAGTATCACACACACACACACACACACACACACACACACACACACACACACACACACACACACACACACACACACACACACACACACACACACACACACACATACGCACACACAGAAGGAGGAACAGCACACACACACGCGCACAGCCCAGCCAGCTCAGTGTCTCCACCGCCCCTCACTTCACGCGCACACACAAAAAAAAGTTTCCTACACAGAGCTGTGTCCCCGTGTCTCCCTGCTCCCTCCCCCCCCCCCCCCCCAACCCGCACTCTCCCAAGTCCCCCAGGACCCCCACCGACCCCCCCCTCCCCTCCCCTCGCCTCGCCTTTCTTCCATGGCAAAAAAAAATGCCCAGGAACAAAGAGCGTGATGAGGGGAGTTCAGAGAGCGGTTCAGGTCTGTAAATGAAAGCGAGCAGAGGCTCAGTAGGGTATGGGGGGGGGGGACAGGTAACAGGTAGATGGATCATTAAGGACCCAGGCTCGGATCCTCCTGCTAGGAGCGAGCTAAGCGACTATGGGTGGCTAACAACTCCGCTAACCGCTACACGCCACTGAAGCAGTGTGCCGCCGCAATTAGCACTATTGAAGGCTTTTCTCCGCTTGCAGTCGCACAGAGGATGCAACACTTTTTAAAAGATGTGAGATTCTGATGTATTCTGTCATCCCGACACGACCCAACGCCAGTCAGCACGGTAAACCAAGGTACCCCTCTCTCCTGGCTTCATTAAAGTATCGCTTATCAATACAATTTTGATAAATAGCTTTCAAATTTGCATCTACAATCAGTTTCAGACTTTTTGGGGGATAAACTGCGCGGCTTTTTTCAAACTTCTGGCTACAATGTTAGGGTTAACCCTAACCCTAGCCCTAACCCCTAACCCTAACCCTTAGCCGCTTATCCCCAAACCCCTTGCCCTTACCCTCACCCTAACACTTCCACTAGCCCCTGCGCTATCAAATAATGATTATCAGTTCATTTACTAATGTTAATTAATGTTGAATTAGTGAGGCCTTATTCTATGGTGGTACCTTATTGCTTACATCCGTGGCGAGGTGATCACATGCTATAACTCCCTCATTCCCCCGGGCCCAACCCCCGCACTCCATCAGCCCAACCCCCTGTGATACACTATTTTTAAATACTTCGATCTTCTGATATGACAACAAACCCCCCCACCCCCCCTTTTTGTTGTGCACTTATCCTTAAAACGGAGGAAACAGAGGAGGGCTTTGTGTGTTGCGTGGTGTTGTTGTTATCCCGTAGTCAGATCCCCTGACTCCGGTTGAAGCTGGCAACCCACGGCCTACTGGCAGCGGCGCTAAAGTGGGCAGAAAACCGCATCTTTGCTGGACTGACTGCTGCTTCCACAGCCTGGCACAGAGACACCCTCTAATGGGTCTCTCTGTCGCATTATCAGGGATTTTACACTCCATTCTTTGATCTGGTAGGAGCCCCTCTCCGATGGGAGAACCCTCCGTCCGCACCCGTGCACACACACATGCACACAAACACACACACACGCACACACGCACACAAACCTGAATTTCCAGACACACACCCACACACACACTCACACAAAGACACGGGTAGATGCACACATGCACACGGACACAGGCATGGATGGATTCCCCCACACACACACACACAGAAGGACGTACATGCACATGCATACACACACTCACTCGCACACACTCACACAGAGCGCACATGTACTCCTCCCAGATAGGCCCTCTGATCTCCCTCCAATTAATGATGTCAAATGAGTGTATTTACAGGCTCATTAGATCACTGATGCGGAAGCTGAGCACCTCCCTGCTTCAGCCGACACACATGCTCACATACTCACACACACACACACTTCTCACACACACACACACACACACACACACACACACACACACACACACACACACACACACACACACACACACACACACACATACCATCTCCACCAGCATAGAGTGCAATGGCACCGCACCAAAGAGCTAATGCCAAGACACTCGGAGCCACATGCTGAAACCCAAAACACACACACGCTCACGCATACATACACACACACACACACACACACACACACACACACACACACACACACACACACACACACACACACACACACACACACACACACACACACACACACACACACACACACACACACACACACACACACACACACACACACACACACACACACACACACACATGCACAGAGGTTCCAGGCCAGCTGTGCCAGTTTGGATGCTGTTCAGAGCCGGTCAGACGGTAGCCAAGCGAAGACCCTGGACATCTCCAACAACCCATGGAAACACAGACTGCGGCCAAGGCCCCGGGACATAGTGACAGGTGGGTGTATGTGTGTGTCTGTGTGTGTGTGGGTGTGTGTCTCATCATTACTACCAGGAGGACAGCAGGGGGTCGTTGATGCACGGATGGCCACACCAGCGGAGAGACAGAGAGAAGAGAGAAAGAAAGAAAGAAAGAGCCAAGGAACGAAGGAGAGATTGGCAGAGAGAGTGGGGGAGGGAACCAGCACGTAGCCTACAAGCCTCATCAGCCTCTCCTCTATGTTTCATTCATCAGCCACTTTGTGTTTTCCTTCTGGCCTCACAGCAGGTCGTTACCATGCAATGCAGCATCCCATCCCTACCCCCCACCCCCCCGTGCAGATAGCTGCTGACTTCCACATCCACCGCCCCCTACTGGGCTGGAGGCCCAACGCCGGGGCCCGGGACCCTCACCCCAACCTCACCCCCAGCGCCCGGCCTCTCTCCGCCCTGGCATAATTAGGACACTAACGAGGGGAGAGCGGGAATCTGAGGTTTAGGACGCACGGCGGACGGCGGGGAGAGGAGGGCTGCTTTGACACCCCGGCCTCAATTACCCAACACTCTTGTCTTTGTAGCGCCCCGCAACACCAAAGTATCCGAACCTCTGTAATTCATATTTAATAAGCGCCTCTGTGTGTTCTCCACTGCACCTAGCAGGCCAGTGCTGCTGATGCAAAGCCAACCCCCCCCCACACACACACACACACACACACACACACACACACACACACACACACACACACACACACACACACACACACACACACACACACACACACACACACACACACACGCTGCTTTAATTAGACAGCACGTGGTGATTGTTAATGCATGAACAGCGCAGGGAAAGCTTTCTCCGGCTATCATCGGTGCTCAACATGAACGAGGTCAGGCTCCTAATGGCGGGTGAACAATAGAGTCGTTTGTATCACTCCCTCCGACAGAATCCGTCGGTGGTTGGCGTTCAACAGTGCAAATACACTACATACGGAAACCAACAAACTGTTGGGGATAGGGGGCCGAAGGGGCTTGACTGCTTAAAGTTCCACTGGGAAGTCCACTTGACAGCGTTGTGTGTGTGTGTGTGTGTGTGTGTGTGTGTGTGTGTGTGTGTGTGTGTGTGTGTGTGTGTGTGTGTGTGTGTGTGTGTGTGTGTTTGTGTGTGTGTGGTGTGTGTGTGTGTGTGTGTGTGTGTGCGTGCGTGAAGGAGTGAGTCAGTGTGTGCTTGAGTGTGAATGTATATGTGTGTGTGTGTGTGTGTGTGTGTGTGTGTGTGTGTGTGTGTGTGTGTGTGTGTGTGTGTGTGTGTGTGTGTGTGTGTGTGTGTGTGTGTGTGTGTGTGTGTGTGTGTGTGTGTGTGTGTGTGTGTGAATGTGGGTGCCTGGATGCATGTCGGTTCTCTTGTATATATATATATATTATTAATGTATTCTTTATTTATCACTTTTTTTCCCTCCGCAGGTGTGTGACTGGTTGAGAGGTGGGTGTCACCCGGTGACAGGCACGGTGACACCCAGTGACCCCTGCAGGAGTCCCATCAGCTGTGACAGAGCATGCTGCCTCAGCACTGCTCGGAGTGTCCACACAGTCACTTAAATGCAACCTGCGCTGCTCACACAGCCTTGGGGAAAACATCGCACACACGCACACACACACACACAGACACACACACACACGCTTGGGCATACATAGAGATACACACGCATTAACACACCCACACACCTGCACGCACACTAAGATGTGACAGGGACAATGACAAATCCCTGATTCAGATATTAAACCAAAGACAGAAGCGCACACGCATCCACACACACAGTAAATACGGTTAAGTGCACGGCTTGCGCCAACATGCGTGCACGCAGTAGACAGTGGCAGCCAGCAGGGATATTACCATTCTACGGAGGTTTGAAGCTGCACGTTTCTCCTCCCACTGGGAATTTAATAATCAGGGAAATCATCGCATTTTTCCCAATTTACAACCCAGCCCCTATATACACACACACACACACACACACACACACACACACACACACACACACACACACACACACACACACACACACACACACACACACACACACTTACATACTTGCAGGCAGGCAGAGACACACATACTTATGTTTATCTCTTCGACTGTATTCTGTGTTTTCTGTCGATGCAGTATAGTGTGCGTTCTCACCCTAAGCTCATTTTGTTTTCCTGAATTCTGTAACAGTTGCTGTAGATTGTCTCCAGATTCCCGCACAACCCTGTCTTGTTGTCCAATTAGTCACCTGTGTCTCAGTCTAATCACTCACCTGTGTCTCGTTATCCAATTAGTCTTGTCAATTACGGCCGCGATAGCCCCGTTCGCTAGCATGATGTTGCCTACTGTCGAGTAAACTCTTGTGAATGCAGTCCAGTTTTAAGTTTTAGGTTTCCTGATTATCGCTTTTCACAATAGGTTGGCTTGGTTCTTGTAGTATTTGCGTCGTATTTTTGTCCTTATTACTCTGAACTATAATGTCTGAATATCTCAACAACTGCATCTGGTAACTCTATTATCATGTTTCATCCGACGGATTTCCCTCTATTCCTCAAATGAATAAATACAAATATGGCTGGGAGGAGAGAATTAGCCAGCTAAATTATAATCGATTTAGTTTCATTACAGCCACAGCATCACTAGGTTAATTCTGAATAATATTTCACAAAACAATCTCCCCTGTATGCTTTAGCCGGGGCATCTCTTCCTCTCGTCCTGTGGTCCTCTCTTATCTCGTTACGCTCTCTTCAGGCTTTGTGGTTAAATTATGTATTAAGGTCAATGTCAAAACACGGAAGATGTGTAATCGGCAGGGAATTTCCTTTTATTCATTATTACAGTGAAGGCTGAGCACAACTGTCAGCCAGCCACGAATGTGCTCAGCATGGAAGCTTGTGTGCACAGCGGGGCCCCACTGAGCCCCTCTCTCTCTCTCTCTCTCTCTCTCTCTCTCTCTCTCTCTCTCTCTCTCTCTCTCTCTCTCTCT
>OLKM01002434.1:39830-41180 GCA_900291075.1 Melanogrammus aeglefinus
CATGAAATTGTATCCAAAATGTTGCTAGAAAACATTCAACCCAAATTGTCCAATCCATTCCAATGGGATTTGGATTCTGTAAATTCCCCATTAGGTTACCAGGTACGCTGACACTTCTCTCCAGACAAACTATTGCATTTGTCTGGAACATGTTGATCACCTGTGCGGCTTCCCTGTGTCTGTGTCCTGCTGCATTATGCAGTCCGGTCCTGCCGCACGCGCCTTCCTCTATAGCCGATCCGCCTACCACGCACACACCACGCTGGTGTGATGGGAAAAATGAATGATGAAATTCAAGGAGGCCAAATGAAAGAGGAACTGTTTGTGTGCGTTTGTGCATGTGTGTGCATATGTGTGTGTGTGTGTGTGTGTGTGTGTGTGTGTGTGTGTGTGTGTGTGTGTGTGTGTGTGTGTGTGTGTTTAGTGCATTTATGTGTGTGTGGTGATGTAGTGTGTGTGTTGAATGTGTTGTGGTGTGTGTTTAGTGCATGTATGGGTGAATTCATATTTTTGCCGCATAGGTGCATATGTTTATAGCTGTTAATGTGTGGATGTGCCTGCACGCCTCCGTGCGTATGTGTATGTGTGTGTGTGTGTGTGTGTGCTGTGTGTGTGTGTGTGTGTGTGTGTGTGTGTGTGTGTGTGTGTGTGTGTGTGTGTGTGTGTGTGTGTGTGTGTGTGTGTGTGTGTGTGTGTGGGTGTGTGTGTTCAAAGGTGAGGCCTAGGGTAAGCGAGCATAGGCTTACCCTTACCTCCTATAAGTGCAAAGAAGGATAAAAGCCAGCTGTAACGACCTTGGTATAATGAAGTCCCAGCTCATTTCCCTGCTTCCAAGCCCTGAATCCGCTATTCCATAGACAGAGGGGAAGGAATGAGAAAAAAAGAGTAAGCTCTGTCCGGTCAAACATTAGCAATTGGTGACATATACTCAAAATTTGACCATGATCCATGATTGAACCATATCCCATGACCGCGTTGTTAGAAAAGAGATAATCATCTCGAAATAATGATTAGACAAAACCAATTGTTCAAAATGGGTTTCATGTCCTTGTTTTTCTTCGGTGACCAATTTGAGTGTAATTTCCCTCATTTATTTTAAGTTTTGAAAGTGATGTCATGTTTGTGTGTGTTTGTGTGTGTGTTTAGGTTTTTATCGTGAAAGTAAAGGAACAATTTTGTCTAGCACAACAAATGAAATGTGGCAAAACCTACAAGATATTCCTGCCTTATTAAATACAAATAAATCGATGGAAAGGATGTGAACTTGGAATGAAGTGAATATATTATAATGCATATTGTTGTGTGTGTGTGTGTGTGTGTGTGTGTGTGTGTGTGTGTGTGTGTGTGTGT
>OLKM01002434.1:41205-69394 GCA_900291075.1 Melanogrammus aeglefinus
TGTGGTGTGTGGTGTGTTGTGTGTGTGTGTGTGTGTGTGTGTGTGTGTGTGTGTGTGTGTGTGTGTGTGTGTGTGTGTGTGTGTGTGTGTGTGTGTGTGTGTGTGTGTGTGTGTGTGTGTGTGTGTGTGTGTGTGTGTGTGTGTGTGTGTGTGTGTGTGTGTGTGTGTTTGTGTGTGTGTTTGTGTGTTTGCTCAGGTGTGGTGCAGGGTGCGCGTGTGCATGTGTGTTTGTGTGAATTTGACGCATATATGCCCCACTACCAGGCATTATAAAAAGTATGCCGGACAGAGTGTGGATTAGGGAAGAATATGATTTAAATGGTCTGAAAGCACTCCAGGTGAAGTGCACCCCCTACTGGACATCCATATTATATTCAACATTCCTTGTTACAACTAACACATACTATGGGTTGCATTTGAATGTCTGATCATATGAAAAATGTTGTAAAGTAAATATTATCTGCCTGTTCATCACATTTAGATCATTGATCGGCTTCTTGGCTTGTCGGTTTCTTGTTTTCTCCATCCTGGCTATACGCACTAGTAGGCCTACTGCCTTTTTCATGAATACGTGATGAGATAAGTCTCCACAGACCTCGATCGTCTGAGGCATTGTTTTCTCTTCTAAAGCCAATCCTGGATTGGAGGGGAATGAACTTCAGAGAGAGAAAGTGATGGGTCCAATGAAAGGAATCTCCATTTCTCACAGTGTATCTCAATGTGGACGGAAGAGCGTTGGATTCTATCTCTGTGCTTTCCTTGAGGAATAAAACCCAGCGTTGTGTGTATAGTGCGTAGAAGAATTAGGAGGAGGCCAAGGTACAAGGGCTATTTCGAAAAAGAAATAGGCCAGTTAAAACAAGACCAGCAGCAATCATTTGCTGCTTCTTTTGCTGATAGTTCAGAAATGTAATTCTGGTGTATCATCAGAAAACAGGTGATGTAATGTTTCAATTATCAATGTTAGGAGTCTCGATTTCAATCCACAATTTATTCAACATTTAGAAAGGAATTATCTGAATTGTATAAAATGGGAAAAATAAAACTCAGACAAAGTGTAGTTAAGTTCAAAGTGTGTTTCGGGGTGCCTGATATTAAGTTTTCTTCACACATCTCAAAATAAGGTTTTCTTTAAGTACTTGATCAACTCAATGTCTTTTTTCCATATGTCTTAACACATTTGTATGCAAAAACGTGATTAGCTAATATTACCATATCCTACAATAACAGCACAGCAGCCAACATGAAATGTAATTATACATTTTGCTTTCATGATCATTTCCAAATTATTTACAACTGCTCTCGATCACCCAAATTGGTGAGATAACAATAGCAAACTACTTAAGAAAGTGAACAGCAAAAACAAATCTCAAATATTTTTTACATCTTACAGCCCCGGACATAACCCTAAATCAAATCACAATCTCCCCTCTGCTCTGCAAAGCACAGGTCCCCATTAATAAGGTACTCTGCGCAGTATTGCACAAACAAAAACCCGTTAAACTTCACTGCAATCTCCTTATTACTACAGTGCTCATCGCCTACTTCACAGAGAGCCCACACACCATATCTGACAGCGTTGAGGGAAAGCTGCACACATGAAAACCTCGCTAACACTTCTCTTAGCTCACCATCTGTCCCCCCGTGGCTTCGGCATTGGCCGAACCTTTGAAATGTCCTTCAAGGCGTGATAAAAAAAAGACTGTATGCACACCGCTTTGGGTAAAATCCTATTTGTAGACTGTAATTGCACTTTAAAAAGTTTCCAAAGTTGAAAGTTTCTAGACCTTTGCTTGTTTTCCTCTCATGTGTGTTATTGATTGGGATCTAAAATGCATGTAAAGCCTTACAAAGAATAAAGAACAAAGAGCTTTCTGATTGCGCCTCGCGCCTCTGAAAACTTTGGAGGCTCCAGATTTGTGCGCAGTGTTGTTACCAAGGGAAGCAATCACGAGGTTTCAGTCAATAACTTTCACAACGGTGCATCGTTCATTTGCACTTAGCAAAAAAGCTACAGGCACTTTGTGTTAAAGTGTGTGTGTGTGTGTGTGTGTGTGTGTGTGTGTGTGTGTGTGTGTGTGTGTGTGTGTGTGTGTGTGTGTGTGTGTGTGTGTGTGTGTGTGTGTCTGTCGGTGTGTGTCCGTTTGTGTGTGAGTGTGTCTGTGTGTCCGTGTGTGTCCGTGTGTGTCTGTGTCTGTGTGTGTCTGTGTTTGTGTGTGCGCCGTGTGTGTGTGTGGGCGTGTGTGTTAGGGTGTCTGTGTGTCCGTGTGTGTCCGTGTGTGTCTGTGTCTGTGTGTGTCTGTGTTTGTGTTTGTGTGCGCGGGCGTGTGTGTGGGCGTGTGTGTTCAGGGGGTATCCTTTATATCTTACAACACAAAGAAGAATAACCTTTGTAAAGGTTATGTGCAGGTTATGTGCAGCGGTAGAAATAATGAGGTTTCCCTTTATTCTATGTGTAAATAATTGCATAAACTACAACCATTATCCTTTAAATAATGACATCAATCAAGCAATCAAACCATACATTTGAAAGTAGCCTGCAGGAAATGTCAAAGTGTATTTATGTCAAATAAAAATAAAACGTTGAGAATACTTCGTCATGGTGTATCATAAATTATTTAGGGATAGATATAATGAGAGTGTTGTGATAAACAAGAAAAAAACATGATTAAAATAAATCTACTAGCCTATATTATATAGTAGGGTATATGACTGTTATTTGAAAGAAAAAAAAGTCCCTCAATAAAAGCACAGGAAGTACAATCTAGATGTAAATATGATATCCTGACAATGTAAAACAAATAGTAGGCTAATGCCAAATGAATATGAGGGCGACTGTCAAGTTTGTGGCGTGGACGTTGGAACGAGAGATCTCGCGTTAGCAGCTCTTCCGGATAAACGAGAATTGGAAAAGTTGCGCTTGTTTCTTTGGTCACAAAAATGAACGCAAGAGACAGCGCTCCGTAAACAACCTCACCGTTACGATATGAAGGTAAATGACGAGAATATTCTGTCTTAAGATCCCATAGCTGCACAGGTGTACAACCGATACGTATGTTAACTCACAGGGATCCAAAATAGTGAATGCTTTACAGTTTACATAGCTAAATGAGATTTCAGCTAGCTAGCAGGTAGCTGACATGAGTAGACCAAGCAGTAACGGTAAGGTCCTAAACGTCTAGTAGTGCACGTCTGAGAACCAAGTACATGTTTTATAGGCCAGATACGAATCAAAATTCACCAGTCTTGTTATAATAAAATATTTTGAGTGGACGTTTCCAGTCCAGTTACCAGCTGTTCCCAAGGGCTGTTTAATGTATTGACAGTTCGCGCGGAAAATTCAATAGGACGTCCAGTCACAGCTGAGCCTAGTTACGCATTAAACAGTGGGCTTTCATTTCACTACAGCAGGGGCGTTATTATCAAGCTTGGATTGATTGTGTTGATCATTTCCGGCTATTGATGTTTTGGGTAATATTGATTGGGTCTGTGTTTTTATTTTCCCTCAGGTGCTGCTGTAAGAGCAGTCAATGTTGGACATCATGCCGTCTCCACAAGTTCTCCAACCAGTTGTAAAGCTGAAGGTGGATGAGCTATACCTCACCTGGCTGAGTGACCCCTCCACACAGTCGGTGCTGAAGAATTACCTTTCTCTCATCAAGAGCGGGCAATCCATCGATCTGGGCAATGTGGATGCAAGTGATTCCCTGTTGTTCAGTGAGAACAACAATGGCTCCAAGGGATCTCTCTGCCATAAGACCCATGCAGATCGGAGGACCACCTCGCTCGGTTCCTCCTCCAGCCCCCCATCCAGTCACACACTGCCCTCTGGCAGCAGCAGCAATGCCAGAGTAACAGGACCCAATGGCAGAGCTCTGCGGAAGTCGGTTAGCTCCAAAAAGGTACATAAACTATATCGCTTGATAAATTGGGTTAGTGTGAAGATCTCTTGTTTGTCATGGCAACGGATTCATTATATTATTCTTTTAATTTCACTCCATACTGTCTTATATTTAAATTGCTCCATAACTATTCAGTTTCTGAACATGTTACATTTGAAGTACTAAGGCTCGTTATGTAGCACCTTTTAGCACTTCTATTTGGTCAGAAACTGGCTGTGCTTTTGGCTATACAGTCAGTATGTACTTATTAACAACTTTGTGTGTGGAAATGAAAATTAGTTAATGTCACTTTTATTTGCAGTGAGCTCACTGAGTTATTTTTGCTAAGCTACACCTACATTATGATTAGGTGCAACAATGCAAACAATCACCACATGTATTTCCAGTTTTCTCACAATCGTTTTTTGCATCAAGTATGCATTATCTCTGGAGTTTATCTGCAGGATTGACTGGTTAAGATAATTGAGCTATTTCGAGTATAGAAATGGTTTGAATGATCAACTTTAAACCAGCTGTTCTTAACTTTTACACAGCACCTATTACTTTATTAAATACATTAAACTGCTATTCATGATGTCACCTCTCCTTCACCTGAACACAACACCATCTACGCAAGGCTTTGCGTAGATAGAGGTTTTCTTGACCTTTTGTACCCGATCAATTTAAAGGCGAGTCCCTGGCAGTGGCCTTTGGGTGGTGGAGTTTTGTTCAATAGACACTCGTCAATCATTTTAAACAAAATAATGACTGGTGAAAAAAGTTACAAAATGCAGGTGTAACTTCGCTAATTTCCTCAGGCTTATTTGCCTGCCAAGAGTTGTAGCTTTTTTTTTTCATCCAAAAATAAACACGGGCAGCAACTGGATGTTTTGATGTCGTTTCGTGGGTGATTATTTCCCAGCTCTGGCCACAAGAGGCTGCCGACTATCTCATCACTATATTGTCAGTGAAGAACTGCTTGACACGCTCCCGTCGGCGTGGACTCTGGAGCCTCTCTGTCTGTTAGCATATGTAAAGGGACTTGTGGGTAATTACTACTGCAAATGTTTGGCCCAATCCTGAGCAGCTAAATTCAGACTTTTTCAGTGGCTCTAGAGTGTTGCGTTTGTTCGGATGATCCGTTTGGGCAGGGTTAAGCATGCTGTGCTCCCTATCTCCAGAGAGCAGTGCTATGTCGCTAGGAGGGGCTTCAATTATTTCCGAGATCTGTTTACCATGAAACAATCAGAATCCTCTGTATACTTTACTGTGCATTAGCAGCAGTTGCTTGAGGATCCACACCCCCTTTTCCAAGCTGCGGAGTGCAGGGTAGAGGGGGGCATGGCTGAGCGGAGGTCATTGGTGAATGTGATGACATTGAAAGTGCAAGGCAGCTGGTGGCATGTGCTCTTATACTCTGCGCTTTCTACAAGTTGTTGATGTGTTGAGGGTAAGCGACCGGAGACTCCTAGCAGCTCACTGGTGGTTGCCATGTTCCGCATCAGTTCTAAACCACACTTGGAGGTGGCCTAAAAGCCAAGAAGAAATATTTTAATGGGCGAGTGACCAGTGTTCATTGTCTAAACTACTGTGGGATCGCAATGGAATTAGTCAAATATATGATCCAGTGTATCAACTCTTTTTTTCATATTAAGCAAACAAAGCCACAGGAATTCTTTTATGCAGAAACAACAATAGGCTGCAAGCCTGCCACGGAAAAAATCCATTCTCATCTCTGTTTTTAGAATACTGCTATTTCACGACAGACATATGTTTGCAATGAATCCTGAACTCTCTCCCTCTATGATTAACATCGGTCCTTGTGCGATCTTGCAATAGCTTTGACAGATGTGAGACAACTTTTTTGATTTAAATATCTTTCTTCTCGGCTCATTACCTGATCTTTGGCCCCACACTTATTCCGATATGGCCAGTGTGGGGATTCTACTGTGCCATACCTAGGAGAATGTGGCAATGCCTGTGTCCTATTAGGTGTGGAGGATTCATTGCGATCATCGGGTATAAAGAAGTGTGTCTATTTAAAGACGACCAAGGAATTCCTAAATACAAACACATTCCTTGAAGGATTAGTGAAATATTCAATTAACGTCATGCTGATGCTTCCCCCGGAACAGCTGGTCCAACTCAGACACCAGACACTGATATAGATAGCCTTGCTTCCCTTGTGTTGGCATTAGATACAGAGAATTGAGCCAGTGGGATGAGGTGTGGCAGAGCATTCATCCCCTGTGCAATTCACTGTAGAACTACCCCCCCCCCTCAGATGTCGCTCATTGTCTGAATATATGGCATCTGATCATTCTCCCTTGCTGAACCAGAAACGGCCCCTAAATGAAGCCTCATCATTGAGCTCTGTCTGCTGTGTAGATCAACACCTATTATTACCTCTTTGTTATAATTGGGACAGGGCTCTGCAGACATTGAAGGCATTAGCTTTTCCGCCTCTAGTCCTTTTTTTCTTTCTATTAAGTTATTCTATTAACTTGGTATTTGAGTAATAAATGCTTCTTATCTAAGCCTTATTCCTGCTGCTTCCTGATTGAGTTATTTCACTTGAAGTCAAACTGCTGACGCCGATTTTCTATCCTGCTGTTTGGTATTATAGATCTCATTCTGTTTCGACAACTTTAATTCAACATGCCTCTGTCGGCATAGCAGCTTAGAAGATATTTCAAGCCGGGGTCAAAGGTCAGAGCAATTTAGTGTCGACTGGGTGTTTTAAATTGAATACAAATATGTAATCTGTCATGTGTTTATTTGCACGTCGATGTATTAGAAACTGAGTGGTATATAGAATGTGTTAGTTGGTATTGCAGCCAACTGTTAAATCCATTACTGGTCATCCATATCAATGCAGAATGACACCTTGAGGAAGCTGTCTTGCTTTTATGTATGGGAAACGGATGTCATTCAAGTTTATTTTGCTTTGAATAGCTGGTCACAACGGCAAAGATTGTGCAAGTGTTGCTAGTAGTTATTCTGATGTTGATCTAGGTAATGAAACTGGATCACAAATGTTACTGTAGACGAATGTTTAATGTCAGGTGTGACTGCATTCCGTCTTGGAACACTATTGGAGAGTTCTGCGTGCTCGGTCCAAGTGATTGACATTTGAGGGCTAATCTGTGTTGTGAAAGTATTTTTATAGCCATGGTCCATCTGAGTAAGCGAGACGGACAATTCAAAAGCTCGGCCTTGTACCGAATGTAGGGCGAGCTTTTCACTGAACATCTTGCCACTAAGCAAGGGATGGTTGGAACATATTAAAAAAAAAAGACTAATGCTTGCATTGTATGTAAAGAAACTATGCTAAGCCTTAGAAAGAAACAGTGGTTCAGCACTAATATTGCAGACATACATTTTCTTGGAGCTGATGTTGGTGCATTGTTTTGGTTGTGTTTGACAGTCAAGGCAACATTGACACTTGCTTATTGTAATCCAATCTCTGGCAGGATCTGGCTGTGGCATTTAGTTCTTTGTTTCACGGCCAAAAGATAAAAGCATGCATCTTAAATGATTAAATGACAAATGATCTTAAATGACTGAGCTTGGTTGGAGCTCAGATTACTTTTCTCAGTGAACCCCTTGATCGTCTGGGTTCTCCTCCTTGCATGCCAGCCAGCTGATAAGCACCCACATCATGAACAGCTTGTTGCTGACCCTTTGCTTAGCTGTCCATCTTTGCTCAGAAAGCTGGCCATGTTCACGTCAATCCCCAAATCTCTGGCGCAGACCTCCAACAATAGGGGATGGAGAGGGGCGAGAGACCTAGCGCACCAGTGTCATGTCCAGTGATCGCCTCCCCTCTCTGAGAAGGACTGTAAAACTCTGGTTCCCAGCTCAACAACAAGTTGCTAATGCTCAAGCTGTCTTCAGCAGAGCATGATCGCGGCAACACCTGCAACCTGTTTTGGCAGGTCCAGGAAAAAGCCCTGAGGAACCACTTTGGTTAGGTTTCGTTTTCCCTTCAGTCTCCTGTTTAAGTTTCGGTTTGCTCTTCCAGCATGTACTGCTCTGTTTGACATTCGCTCCCCTTGGTCAGTGGTTAAAGTGCAACGCGGCCTTGAGTCCCTGCTCTGGGGTGTCCTTAAGTGATTCATTAAATTATGAAGTCATGTTTTGCCAATCCCACTGCTGCTTACTTCATCATTATGTAATTTAATGAAAATCACAAGGGTCGAGATTGAGGTTTGGGGTGTGTGTGTGGCCAAAATGATCACCGGCCACCTGGACATGGCTGAGAGATTTGACCATTTGACAGGGAAACAATTCTGGGTTAAATTAATAATAAAATTGCCTGGCCGGAACATTGTTCCACTCTGGCAGGTAAAGAGACAACATCCTAATTTTTTGATCATGGTGTGTGATTATACGAGAACACATGAATGATGGGTCAGCCTCAAATCTGTTCGCATTGTACTCTGGTACAGTGAACCATTCACCCTGCTGCCTGTTTCTGGTCCGAGATTGCTAGATAGACTCTGCGATGGGTCTGTGCTGAACTGGTGGAAGTGGATATTCACTGGAGCTGGTCCATTCTGGCACTTTCCAAGGATACGCACTTCACAGAATCCAGTTTCATTCAGAACTGTGTGTGTGTGTGTGTGTGTGTGTGTGTGTGTGTGTGTGTGTGTGTGTGTGTGTGTGTGTGTGTGTGTGTGTGTGTGTGTGTGTGTGTGTGTGTACGTGTGTGTACGTGTGTGTACGTGTGTGTGCACGCGCGCGCCAGCTGATGATTATTTGAAACGTGATGAATCCTGCTGTTTAGCGGCGCAGGCTTCAGAGTCACTTTACTGCTGCGCAAACGCGTGCCGACGGCTCTATGTGATGCGTGGGGTTTATTCTGGCCCCGGTGCCCTCCCTTCACAGCTTGGTTTCAATTGACGGGCGTTGGATGGACAACAAAAGACAGACGGTGTAAAAAATAAATAAAGAAGCCTTCACACAAAGTACTCGTCAAGCACGTGCGGTATCCTGTTTGGCGTGGGGGGGGGGGGGGCAACAGGAAGTGGATTTGGGCCGAAACCATCGGATGCACGGGAGCTCTGTGATCCTGTCTTCTAAAAATACTTGTCATTTAGGTGCTATGTGGCTCTCTATTTACGCCCACATGTTTACATCTTTTAGCCACTGACGGCGCGGCAGTGACAGGCCCCGCTTTCAGCCGCTCCGCGAGCTACGGCCCTCAACACCTTCTTTATCTTTTTGTTTATTTGTGTAAGGTGTTGACCTTGGTGCGCGCATCTGCGTGGCTTTTATTTTTAATTAGATGTGGGAGTATTTTAACAATAGGTCCTCCAGCCTGTGCACAGCCCCACATTGCTCACCTCCCAGCGCAGGCAACCCTATAGCTTTCATATCACCGCCTTTATGGGGAATTGATGTAATTGCTGACAGGCCTGTATGGCAGCTATGGGGAGCGGATGTTTGTTTGCGCCGCGACCAAAAGATACACGGTTGTTCCTCCAGATCTGGTTTCTTGGGTTGCCCAAACAGTGCTTGGTTTATGCTTTTAATAGGCATAGTCTGTTTTCAGCCATCATTCTATGAATTTGACACTCCTCCCCGCGCTGCACCGACTTGGCTCCTCCACCTATAATAAGACATGGTATGTTTGGCAGCTCACCCCAGCGAGAAGAATGGCAACACAAAAGAAAGACCACCACCAGATGGGAGGCAGAAGACTGGGATCCAACTTGTCTGCTTTGTGTTGTACTTTGGCCCGCAATATTTGACTGTGCTTTGTGGTCAACAAGGAAAAATCAATGCAGCCACATCTCGCATTGCAACACATACATACCTATTATTAATAGTCTTGATTGCGCCATGTTTAATCTTCGTCTTTGGCTTGGTTAAGAAAGCAATGTTTAGCACATTGCCCTCAAGGCATCCATTCGGCGTTCCCACTTTCAACAATACTACCTAGACAATACTGGAAGTCGTGGAAGTCTGGAAGTCTTCCCTGTTTGACTGGGAAGCCATAGAAATGGGGGTCTCTCAGGTGCGTCTACCCCCTTTCGAGGTACGCGTCGTTGGCTGCGTAAACGCGTCAACAGGTTTTATCATATTGAGCGCTCTTACATAACCTACTCGGGGTGTACGGAGGAATGCCAACCGCAAAGGGCAGGCGCACACGCCCTTTTCCTCACTCTCCCTCGCTCTCCTTTTCCTCACCGACACACTGTCCCCGCTTATCTCTGCAGTCACTTTGAGGCTGAGGCTGCCTGACCCGCACAGTGTGCCCTGCTCGGGTTGTATATAGACCGGAGCCGAGCCGAGATTGTGTGGCCAGATCAGGACTGGGCGAGAGAGTAGGAGAGAGAGAGAGGGATAGAGAGGGATAGAGAGGGGGAGAGAGAGCGCGGTGGGGGGTTGGGGAAGAGGGACAAACACGGCTGCAGCTGCTCTCTTCTGCATTAAGAGACACTCTCCCTGACATAGGACCAAGCAACGGGACGTCAACAGACTGGAACTTGTCAGACTGGTGGCTAAGCAGACTGGGGCTTGTCAAGACTTGGACTCGGTGGACTGGGACTCTGTAGACTGGGGTGCTCCGCAGACAGGGACGCGCCAGTCTGTGACTCCCACTGCGGGCCTCCTACCACTCACGGCCGGGACCCTGTGGCCACGGCCCTGTGTGCTCTGGAGGATACCACCAGGCCCGGCGTGCATGTGAGTGCCCGAGCGTCCACGGTCGTGTCAGGCGCCAGGATGAGGATGAAGGAGCTGTCTCTCCGCCAGGACCCGGACCTGCGGAAGGAGCTGGCGCTGCTGGCCCGGGGCTGTGACTTTGTCCTGCCCTCGCGCTTCAAGAAGAGGCTCCAAGCCTTTCACCAAGGACAGGCAGGTGTTTCAGCACGGTGTGTGTGTGTGTGTGTGTGTGTGTGTGTGTGTGTGTGTGTGTGTGTGTGTGTGTGTGTGTGTGTGTGTGTGTGTGTGTGTGTGTGTGTGTACTGGTTAATGGGAACAGGGCAAGTGGCATGGACTTTGAGGGGATATTCAGTGTTTGCTCACTCATTTGCAAATTTAGTCTCTGATATTGTTTTAAGTTAAAAAAAAAGTGAAAGTCTCTAAATTGTTCAACTTTAGAGGTAAGAGAGTCATGGAAAGTGTAGGCTGTTATTGTGGCCTTCCTGTTTAGAATAAGCAATGCAATGTGCGCTGCGGTTCGACCAAAAGCGTGTTAGGATATCACATGATGCCAGTGTATCACAAGGGCAGCAGATGCTCTATCATCTGGTAAACATGTTGAAGCGCTTGGGAATGTTTGTGATGCCCTGGTAGAACGGATCAGGCCCGTCGCAGACGCTGTGGTCTACCGGTCGGAGGTTGTGGTTGAACGTCAGGTATTTGTCCAAGGGTAGGGCCCGACAAAGTGTCTGGGATGAAAGTGTCCTTGTGCAGCTGTTTGCTGTCTGACCGCTTTACTGTCCCCAATCAGGCAGCGCCGTTGTGAATGTGTGAAATATCGCAGGGGCTTAGCAGTTGTGCTCAGGAGCACTGCTGGTGGTTAGCATGGAGAGGGAGACAGTGCTGGGTCCGGGGGGGGGGGGGGAGAGGCCGAGCCGCAGGAGATGTCTATGTCCTTTTATAGCAATGCCCGATACCCATGCACACATGCACATATATATATGCACACACACACACACGCACCCACAAACACACACACACTCACACAGTGGACAGACCTTTTATCAATCTGTGTTGTAGGCAGTGGGGTGGAATGCCTCAGGATACGTTCATCCGTCGGGAGTGTAAACCCTTTAAACGCATGCGGTTCCCTCTTGGCCAAAAGAGATAAGATACGTCGAGACACATGACACGCGGGACCATGTTCTGAAATGCGCCGTGTTAAACATGTCATTGGAACACGATGGGAAGGATGGGCAGGGCAGACACCGGACACACACAGTATCTTTTTATGAGGTTGATGCAGCGCTCCTTCAATGCCACCGCAGTTGACCTCTTGATGCTAAATAATACTAAAACCACTTTGCCTGGAGGCCAACATAGCTGCCTTCCAGAGGCCTGCTGCTGCCTTCGGTCTCTGCGCGTGGAAAGTGACACGGTGTCGAGACGGTGCCAAGGGGGATGCCATGTCTCTGTAGTATGTGTGCAATGCCCAGTAGTGCTGCTTGAATCACACCGCTCTTGAATCAAATTGATCATGACAGGTCGGCCGGGGTCCCGGCGATGATGATGTCATTGTTGTTGGGAGTTTAAAGGAGAGGTCCTGGTTACAGGGGTCGGTATGCTGCACATAACCAGAACCATTACGTACAAAGCTGTCCACTCACCCACCCCTGTGCACTATCGCTTGACATACATGGGTAATGATTGTCAGTTGTGGACAGCGTCCACAGCCTTGTTCCCCTGTTATGTTCCCATTGACTTGACCCCCCCTCCCCCGCAGCACCCATACAGTTCAAACATTAAGCATATAGAGAGCATGCCTTCTCTTCTTTGCTTCTATCTCCTAAACTGTCACTGGCAACTGCTGCTTGCCTGTAATCAGGCTTTCAGTTTTAGAACTAGCCAAGGTGGCTCTATCTCCGTCTCTGTCTCTCTCTGCCTGTCTTTCAGTTTTGTGTTTTGGCTCGTCCTTGGATACGGATATATCGTGATTGATGTTTTTGTTTTGCGATTCAGATGAGCTGTATAAATACCTACACAGCAATTCAAGGACGTTCAGTCTAAATTGACTTCAGTAACCCTGTTTGTCGATGAGACGAATAAGGATTTATTGGAAGTTCAATTTAATTACAAACGCAAAGTCATTACAACAGCTCCTGTTTACTTTTCCACATGCATGAATATCCCTTGTCTTCCAGTGCCCTCCCGGAGGGCTTGTATTCAGAGATATATATTCCATTATCTTTCCCCGTCGCGTCGAAGAGTACCGCCATTCATTGGTCACAGACGGGCTCTTCAACAGAGGCCAAAGAGGATAATCAAATTAGGCCCAGTCAACTGATGCGCTGCTGGCATGTCCTCACGTGAAAGCCACTAAAGATAAACAAATAACGGGCAAATCAGTGATATTGAACAATTGCCAATCTGCAAGGTGATCCTCTTGTGGTCGTCCATCTCCCCTAAAGGTGTTAGCGTCGCTCTCGTGACCCACCGCGGCTAACCCCAGCTCATCCATGTTTACCCCCGTGTGTTCCCCAGGCGCAGGTGAAGACGCCGCCGCCTGTGGCCCCGGTGCTGAGTGAAAGCATTCCAAAGTTCTACTTCCCACTGGGTCGGCCCCAGGCCAACCTCAACGTCGACGGCCTCATTTCCAAGGTCGAGACAGTATTTGCCCAGTTCCCCGGAGAAAGGGCCAGCATTGAGGACATGGGGCAGGTCGCCAAGGTGAGTCCGCTGCGTGGCTCGGTCGGCGACTCATTGTTTGCATTAGCGCCATTAGCCCGCCGCTGCCGCCGCAACCAGTGCTCCCTTGCATTTGAATGCACAAATATTAGCTCTCTCTCTCTGTGAGAGATGACCCGAGGGGAACGGTCGGGGGGGGGGGGGAGAAACGGCGCTGTGGGGCCACCAGCAGGGCTTGTTGTGGCTGCCCTGCCCCCTTGTCTGCTCTGTCACATTGGCTTCTTTCAGGGATTCTACAGCACAATTTGTTTTACTATGTTTCTCTTTCTCCCTCCCTCCCACCACCCCCCAGGCCTGCGAGTGTCCGCTCTTCTGGAAAGTGCCATTGTTCAACGCGGCCGGAGGCGACAGGACGGGCTCGGTGTCCGTGCACAAGTTCGTGGCCATGTGGAGAAAGTAAGACAAAGGCTCCCTGTCAAGCTCCGGCCCCGTCCAATCAGTTGACTCCCAGCAGCAGCATGACTATCTGTTCTGTCTCGATGCCGTGGCCTGTCTCTTTTCATTGAGAACAAAAACAAGATGTTCAACAATTGCCAAGGCAAACCCCCTCCCCTCTCCCCCTCGGCAGACCAGGGGGAATAGTGTTTGTTTATATGTATGTAGAAGACAATCCATTCTCTTTTTGTGTGCGTGACGTTACAAGACGGAGGCCTCTTGTCATATGGCCTTGTGCCCTGGACTCTGGGCTGCCTGTGCGGGGTACTGTATGTATGCCGGTGAGTTAATGTTGGAGTCTCCAGAGAGCCTGAGCAGTCTGGTCTTTTTAGGAGTGCTGCTCATAAGCGAAGGCGGTCCATTGGACTCTGGCATCGTTTCATCACGGGCATTAGCGGTCACGCTCTATAATCACACTGGTGGCAAGTCAGAATCCTAATTTCAGAATGCATCAGGCCACGGCCGACCCTTTTGAGGGGAACAGGTTGAGACTCGTGTTCCTGAATTGAGAAAGGGCTCGAGAAGGTGAACAGGAGTGAGTGTGTGTGAGAGAGAGAGAAAGAGAGAGCACTAGTAAAGCAGCCACCATCTGTTCTCCCTCCCCAGAACTCTTCAGACCTGTCACGACGCCGCCGCAAAATTTGTGCACCTCTTGGGCAGGCCTGGCTGCAATTACCTGGAACAAGAGGACCTTATTCCATTCCTGCAGGTAGGGGCGAGCGGCAGGGGAGAGGGGGGAGCTTGGCATCACAGGACGACTGTACTGCGTTGAATCATTTGAGGGCAGAAAGTAGCGCATATTCTTTGGACCGCCCTGAAGAGCTGGAGGACTTTTCAGAGGGCCGGGCTGTGAGGTTTGGGTATTTATGGAGAGGGGTGGCCAATTAAGTACTGTAAGCTGTATATGTGGGGAGGGTTTCCTAAACTGAATATTTATAGTCATCAAAATTAAACGGTGGGCGAACTCTGACATCCAATGACGCCCACGCAACGTTTGCAGTATAATTTGCGTAAAGCGCCATCGCAAACCCCTTTTAGAGAGAGGGAAACAGAAACGTAATCCACTTGCTGGAATTGCCATGTTAGCCGTTTAAAACGAGGTGTTGGTCTCATGTTGATTCGCCGGTTGGGAGCCCACGCTACACCTGATTCCTTTCGCACTGTGGGTCCGGGAGCGCCTCCCGTTAGCACGCCGGCCGCCATGTCGTCTGGCGCGCGGCGTTTAATTTGTACCACGGCCCCGCTGCAAATCTCTTGTGACTGTTGTGATGAATGAAAGGTGGATTGCGGTGGAGTAGATGTGACTGTCCCCGCCTGTTTCCGCCTTGGCTGATTTATGTGCTTTTCTATGATTTAATTTCTCCCAGGAAGAGTCAAAAGAGGCACGACGGCCAAAATAAGGCCTTTTTTAATTTCATTGCCGCCTGCGCGTTTATGTCAACATTTCAATCCCACTGCAGAAAATAAATAAGATGTGCGTGTGTGTGTGCGTGCGCACATGCAAGCCCGCACGCACGCGCTTGCAACACGCACGCACACACACACTCACACACGCGCTTGCATGTGCGTGTGTGTGTGTGCGTGTGCAAACCATTCGGTACAAGTGAAATTAATTTGTGATGCAGCATCACCACATGAAAGATGAGGGTTCATGGCGAGAGGAGGAGCGCTGGCTTCAGTCTTCCCAGAGCTCTCTGCCCAGGCACTCTGAAGGGGTCATTTCACCCCCCCCCCCCACCCCCCCCCGCTAGGTTTCCTGCCATCAAACCCAACATTAAGAATTTGATGGCCTCTTACGACAGCAGCCAGATGCGAAGCAGCTAGAATCGTAGATTTACGCCATGATGGTTCACTACTAGTCAAACGCAAATGAAAACAACGTCTGTCCAGCTACTCAATGCAACGTGGACCGATGCAGCGATGCGTTACTCCCTTCTTTCTTCTCGAAGAACGAACCACACAAGTGCTCGACCAGATGTATAGGTTTATTGCGGTTGCACTAGCGAGTGGTCAGTGCTGGTTGCCATAGAGACGGCAGGACTCGGGGTGACTTTTCTCTTGTTGCCTTACAGGATGTGGTGGACTCTCACTCAGGCCTGAACTTTCTGAAGGAGGCCTCCGAATTTCACACACGCTACATTACCACGGTGAGGCACCGGCACTCTGACCAAAAGCACTGATCTTTTCTCAAGCCCGAACCTCGGGGCCTGTTTAAACAACACAGCCCGCTACATGCACCCATTTAAAAACAGTATGTTGTTTTTTTGGGTCGCACTACAAATGTGAAGCGAAATTATCATTCTGTGCCCTTTAGGCTTTCGAAATGAGTCCTCATTTACCAAAAACGTACCTCTGCAGTACGTAGGGCGGTTTTACCAGGCTACTAACTGTCTCTCTGATCTCACTGGCAGGTCATCCAGAGGATATTCTACAATGTGAACCGGTCTTGGACTGGCAGGATTACATGCTCAGAGCTGAGGAAAAGCAACCTTCTTCAGGTGAGGTTTCGCAGTAGTTTCACAATAAAAGCCCTTTCGTGCATTTTTTTATTCTTTATTTGTGCCATTGCCAATTTGGGGTGCTGTCACACCTGATCTGCTTGGTACATTTCAAGCAAACCCTGACGGGTACCCTGGTGTGCTTAATAACGGGGTATTCTGCCAGCTTCCAACTGAGCGGGATCCGACTCAAATATTGAAAGTAAAAAAACGGGATCAGTCGTTGCAAACTGGAAATAATAGACCAATTCAAGATTAAAATAACTCATCCCAGACATGGTTCAATAAGGAAGCATTCGCTTGTGTTCAGTCGCAAAAACACTGACTTTTTTTTAATTATTCAGTTTGGACCGATTAGTGGTTTTACAATGTTTGGTTTGCCGACAAAGTCCAGCGTGAACGCTCACCGAATCAAACCTCACCCCTGAATCAGACCGAGTTCACTGAACTACAAGCGTGTGAAAGCGCACTTTGAATTAACAAAGCATTCTGCTCTGTTTCAACGAACGCTGAACTCATTGACAGGGGGGTAAAAGAGTCTGGGCTGAAAGGTGTGTCTTTCTCTCTTTCCGACGGCCGCCAGAACGTGGCCTTGCTGGACCAGGTGGACAACATCAACCAGCTGACGGAGTTCTTCTCCTACGAACACTTCTACGTCATCTACTGCAAGTTCTGGGAGCTGGACACCGACCATGACCTCTTCATCGACCAGAGAGACCTGGCCCGTCACAACGACCAGAGTTCGTACCCGCCTGGTTCATGCTGAACCCCCCCACACACACACACACTCACCCAGCACCGCCTCGTCACTGTGCCACGTCATCTGTATCCGCCGGTCCACCCTCGTGTCACCAGAGTAGTGGGGTACAGTACTGTGCTTTCAAAAGGGGGTACCTTGTTGAACACATGCTCGGCATGCAGGCTCCGAAATATATCTTTACATGCCAGGCGCGTTTTATCGTCCCAGCTTCTATTCGCTGCGTTTCAATCCTCATGCAAGATTACTTGAATCTCCCCGTTGATTGTGAGATCATTATTAATCGAGTCGTGTTACGTTTTCCGGAACCCTATTATTATGATTGCTTTACAGTCTGCCTCCAATTTCCACATGTGACTCGGTTCTGATTAATCTAATCTCATGATTGATGTGCAATCACGAGTCACGACTAATCTAATGATTTGTAAATTCACTTTCAAACTCATCATTTATTTATCCGTATTTGTTCAACTTCTTATGAGGATTATTAATAGTAGTATAAAGTATTAGTATTATTGTCAGCCTGCCTGCATGGGCCCCTACTGCACTCCTAGGCATTCCTAGAAGTTAGTTTGTCTTCTCTGGACTCCTTACTCTGGGCTGTGGGGAGGTTTTCCCCCTTACTCCCCCTGGGAGCCTAGCTTTAGGGGGTGTCATCGAGAGAGGGCCCGGGAGGCCCTGTGAGACTGTAATTATGATGAAGGGCGATACACATCGCCTTCACTTGACGGTCATTCCATTTCCAGTCCTGGCACACACACACGCACACAGCTAAAATACTAAGTCGCAATAAATTACAAAAATTGTTTTCACGTCTCTCAGTCTTCTACACTCTCACGGGGGTTGGGAAACCTTCCCTAGATGACCACACATGCATACACACGCCATATGTTCCTAGTTGATGCTCGGAGCGATTCGGGGGGGGGGAAATGAGACACAAGATCAATAGGAGAGCAGCACATATACTCTACAGTGACGCAGTGTCTGGGACGGTTACCACCGCCATAGCCGGGTGGGATGGTCCGAGGATTTATGGTATCCCCCAGATCACAGACACACACTTACAGACACACACACACACACACTTCTGCGTCCCGCTGATCAGGATTTACGGTCTGCATGGATGGATTAAATGCAATGTGAAATGGCTGAAGGGGAATCGGAGCGGGGCTGTGTCTGTAAGAGAAATGTGAAATGTTTAACTGCTTGTCATAAATGTTCTGTGTGTGTGTGTGTGTGTGTGTGTGTGTGTGTGTGTGTGTGTGTGTGTGTGTGTGTGTGTGTGTGTGTGTGTGTGTGTGTGTGTGTGTGTGTGTGTGTGTTATTTTTGTTTCTAGCCATCTCCAACAAGATGATTGAGAGAATATTCTCGGGAACTGTAACAAGGTATGTGTTTTTCATAAAGGCTTTGCTTTGTGCACATGTGCTTTTGACAAATGAAGTCATTCCTTTTGTCGGCCTGTATACTGCGCTGGACTCGAGCGTTAACCCTCTGAGGTCTATGATGTCGCCGGGGACATACAATGATGTACCGCCAGGATGTTTACGTCAACCTAACTGTCAATTCCCTCCACGCATAGACTGACGGTTGATATAATCGTACAAATTTGACATGGATTATCGCCATTGACTGCAATTATATTCCAGGAGATGGCGTTGGCTTCCTTCTGTCGGTATATAACTTCTTTCAACCAATTCAGATGTGCCAGACCGTGCCGACCTACGTCGGCACAGATTTACTAAAGCCCAATGCACTGCAATGTTTTACATTAAGTGGTTATGGACAACCAATACAAACAGTTGGTTGAAAGGTTTCATCTCTCCTTTCCTACAGGCTCAATGCGATCCATTCTCACACATATATTTTAAACGGATATGCATTTGATCGATTCAAAACTGTTTGTTCAGAAGTCAGTATTTTTCACGTGTTGAATCAGTATCTCAATGACAAAATAATGTCCCGGCAATATAGATGAGGTTGTGCTTAAAGAAAGCAATTCAGCTTCGATGTGGTTAATATCTTTCAATGCCGAAAGTAC
Source organism: Melanogrammus aeglefinus (assembly GCA_900291075.1). Lineage (NCBI taxonomy): Eukaryota > Metazoa > Chordata > Actinopteri > Gadiformes > Gadidae > Melanogrammus > Melanogrammus aeglefinus. Next base: position 60,212 of record OLKM01002434.1, read on the forward strand.
AGATGAAAGGGTTGAGTATAGCAGAACGGCCAAACTAGAGGGCGGGGATCCCTTTCAGAGGAGCATGTAGAGAGCGGATCATTATCGAGGTGAATCCATTCATCGCTCGTTTCATAAAGTTATGTTTTTTTTCCCGCAACATAGTGCGCGAAGGCACAGCCCAGATAGTATACACACCCATGGCTCCCAGTCTTCCCACTGCTCCAGACACGTGAACGTACCGCTTTGTCTTGAAACACCTGTGCAATTAGCAGCGCAAGACTTTGGATTCTGGCCCCGCACTGTGCTCATTGACGCCCGCTGCTCCAATCGCACGCTCTCTGAGACTCCAGGGGGCGCCGCTCCATTAGCAGCGCCGGTCAACCCATCAAAGGGGGTGTCCCCTGAGCAGGGAAATCCCATAAACACAAATTCTCCTTGGGGCGAGTTCCAAATGAATGGCTGTTCAAAGATGTCCCTAACAACAGGATGGATCCGGGACTTGTTTCATCTACCTTTTGTGGAGAACAATGGGCACCTGTTGGCCAATTGCGAGTAAAAAAAAATCGCGAGCATGAGAAAGGTGTTGTGCTTTTGATCGTTTTCCGTGTGATGTGGTACACAAAAATAAGTAGGCTGTAAACTGTCCTTGAGCCAAAATAATTGTACTGTAGCCCACGCAGGGGATCCACACGAAACGCACTGTTGGTCAGCAGGGATTCAGGAGAACCTTTGGGAGATTGCCTTCACAGCAACATAATTTCCTCCTGCTGCTTTTGAGGATCATTTATATTGAGTCCTGTTTGTCTTGAGCAATCCGATGTTTGGGGCGATTGTGTCTCTGGGACTTCCGACTATGGTGATGCACCATTCAAAGGTCTGCAGTGTCTTTAACTCGGTCCTCTCAGCAGTGTTGGTGGACTTGCTACCAGAAACGGTTGATTAAAAAAAAACCAGCACAGTAGGTTTTAGGGCGGGGTGGAGAAGAGGAGTTGGCCCACACTTGCAGAGAAGAAGTGATTGTGATGGATGAGACCCAGTCTGTTTAAAGGGCCAGGGCTGACCCTGTGTGTGCTGTCCGTGCCTCCCCCCAGGGACAGGCGAGTGCACAGGGAGGGCCGCATGAGCTACGCCGACTATGTGTGGTTCATCATCTCCGAGGAGGACAAGAAGACGGACACCAGGTGGGACACACACACACACACACACACACACCACACACACACACACACACACACCAACCCTACCTACCTACCTACCTGAAGCATCTTTAAATGTGTCATGCAATTGTGGTTATATTTAAATGATAACAATGGTGATCAATTGAAGTGAAGCACGGCACTGCCGGTACCTCCTAGTCCATGCTTGGACTAAGAGGTTCCATTGGTCGTCCCCCCCCCCCCTCCCAGCATGGAGTACTGGTTCCGCTGCATGGACCTGGACGGGGACGGGGTGCTCAGCATGTACGAGCTGGAGTTCTTCTACGAGGAGCAGTGCCTGAAGCTGGAGGCGCTGGGCGTGGAGCCGCTGCCCTTCGAGGACTGCCTCTGCCAGATGCTGGACCTGGTCAAGCCCGAGGCCGGAGGTCGGTCAGCCCCTCCGCCCCCCACTATCCTAGCTAACTCTGTCGTACACCGGGAATGGGTTAACCCGGTGATTTGTTAAGGGCTGATTATGGTCCCGCGTACACGCAACGCAAGGAGGGGTTGCGGACCCCTAATGTCCTTGCGGCCCCTCCGTGCGTCCACCGCAAGTGCCTGACGTGCGGCTCCCAAAAAAATAGGTAACCTTCCGTCAAGGCGACGCAGCAGCAAGGGCTGTGATTGGTCCGCTTGCTGAAACCTGGCGCAGAACCATAAAGGTTCACGACTGTGTCGAAGCGTTGTTGCGTGAACATGGAGCCATAATCGGCACTTTAGTGCTTGGTTCTATGAACATCCTTACTGTACTGACAGCGATATATGGTTTCCCCTTCTTACAACAAATGTACTCACTGTGAGTTGCTTTGGATAAAAGCGTCTGATAAATGCCCTAAATGTACAATAGCAGATAGGGATGTTAACTGATGAACGTTTGACCGATGGTTGACCGTATCAACGTTAACCGATCAATTTTGTCGCTTGGCAGTAAAAACATTTTTTGGGTCAGTGTGGACTGTGGAGTGTGTGTTGGTTTCACTTCACACGAATAGATGATCAGATGAGGTGACTTATTGGAAGTTGGACGGACACCGCGTCTCTAGCCCACTGTTTAATTTCTCCTCGAGTCTTAATTATTCCCACATGCGAGCGGCAGAGAATATCGATCTCTAAATTATTATGGACAGCGTTTAGTCTACTAAGACTACGGTTAGCCATCTCATTCCAAGATCTTTTTGTGTGAAGTAAAAAAAATATATAATACTCACACTCCATTTTTCCGTCTCCTCCAAACTAAACAAGCGGCGTCTCTTCAGAGCTGTCATTTTTTTTAAATCAGCCGCAGCAATGTTTCAAATGAGCTCCCAACGCAGCCCTCTTCCGATTGGCCCCTGGTGAATCCCACGCAGGGTCTCAACCAGGTCGGCGCCACCTCAGACCGGTGTGGGCGTTCTCTACACACGGTCAACTTGCAGTAAGCATGCCCCGTGTTTCGATTCAAACACAGGTCGTGCCGCGGTTAGAGCCACTGCCTCTCTCTCTGAGAGTGTGTGTGTGTGTGTGTGTGAGTCGGAGGCAGAACGGGAGAGAGATAAGCAGAGTTATGAAATAGCAGGCGGCTGGCGCGGCTTGAAATGGCTGTTATTTCAAATAGCACATTTTAATCTGATCGGTTAACCGGTTGGTTAATGAGGCCCCGGTGGTCGGGTCAAGAATATTTTACATTTTCGCCATGCCTAGTAGCAGACATGCGTGTCCTGACCATAGACCGGTGGAAAGAAAATGTGGGCTTGGTGTTGGGTGAGGTCGCCCGTTGGTGAACACATGATCGTTTGAGCGTGTTGATCAGGATTCGCCTTCCACGGGCGACGCCCTTGTTGTTGTTATTCTAGTTGGTAGCGGCGGCGATGATATTCGGCACAATGAGGGCGGTTAAACAGCCACTATTGAGATTCAAGCCTTACAAACTATTAATGAATTAAACTCTACAACGAGAGCTCTCGTTATATGGAGAGGAATGAGCCACTGAGATCCTCACCGAGAATCTGCGTTGTACCACGAGAGTAAAATCACTTTTTTCCCCCGTTGACTTAGAATGGTGGCAGGTCATTCTGCGTCCAACCACCACAGGCCCCCTATAGGCCTCTAGAGGAACTACACCTTAGTCCCTAGTAACACCATGGCATGGCTGCCACTTCCAAAAGCTCCCACTCTGACGTAGGACTCTGCATTATCCCATACGGAAAGTTGTAGTCACGGTAACCCCACCATCAGCAGCCCGTCCTCCACATTAAGCAGGGGGGGGGGGCGGACTGTGGCAGGAATTTGACCCTGAAGGAAATGTCTGGCACGCCGTACCAGCTGACCTTTTCCAGCATGTAACCGGAGATGGAAGCATTTATTTATTCCCTTTTAAACCGTGACGGGGAGCAGCGGGGCCTTGTGTCTTTAGTCACCGTCCCGTTCCCCCCCCCCCCAGGTCACATCACGCTGCGGGACCTGAAGAGGTGCAAGATGAGCCACGTCTTCTTCGACACCTTCTTCAACGTGGAGAAGTACCTGTACCACGAGCAGAGGGACCCGTTCTCTGTGGTGAGGGTAAGACCCCGGCCATGTGTCATAACGGATGCTCAATATCTTTCCCCAACCTCCCCCGTTGGGGAGGTTAAAGGTGGCCTAATATACCACCAGGTGTACCACCGGCTCGACACGCTCACACCTGGTGGTATGATATGTCCCCTTTAAGTCGTCTGCGTTTAACCCACCCTATGCCAGGAGCAGTGGGCTGCCACTCAGCGTCGTGCCTCTGCCTTGCTCATGGGCACGGCAGGGGTCCAATGTTTTGTGGTGTCGGGGGGGCAGGAGGGGAGACATGCGTACTCAGAACATGCACACAGAAAGGCCCCTATTTTGGACAGCATTCTACCCTGGTTATAAAGGTAATGAAATGTGTGTGTGTGTGTGTGTGTGTGTGTGTGCGTGTGCGTGTGCGTGTGGGATGACAGGAGTTGGAGACGGAGGGCCAGGAGATGTCCGACTGGGAGAAGTACGCGGCTGAGGAGTACGACCACCTGGTTGCCGAGGAAACCGGCGACCAGTGCAATGAATCGTAAGGACGGCCCTCCTCCAGCCTCCGTCAGTGGAGTTCTTCTAAGAGATGGGACACATGATTCAATTAGAATACGTCCTAAATTAACTTTCCATTGGACAGATGGCACCAAAATAAGAGTGGCGCTTGCTGACATGTGAAGCACGGCATGCTGCGGCTTGGCCGTACCCCCCCCCCCCTCACCCCAACAACTCTCTCTCTCACTGCCTTCCTCTTACAATTAAAGTATGACACACACACACCAACTATAACATCTCTCTTTTTATATCTCACTCATTCACTCTCCCACATTAAAAAATGGAGGAAAGTATTTGAAGGTATTAACACTAATAATACTTGGCAAATAATAATTGAGTGAAAACCCAGTGGAGATGTAATTAAATACATATCTTTTCTGAATGCCTGGGCATACGCCGCATAGACGGCTTAAATGTTGTCTCAAATTTGACCCTTCCGATTTACCACGCTTGAATACATATCTTTAGCTAAACAGGGAATGCGTGTGTTCTGTCGTACACGGAACACACGATGCATTTTGCCAAGACGTGCCAGATGAGTGTTGACAGGCACGCTGTGTTTTGGCAGTTCTTTCAGGGCTTGACCGCTAAAGACAGGGGGCTATGGCAGGCCAGGTAAGACCCTCAGGGCCACCACGGAGGCCTCAGCTCCCAGCCCACCACCCCCCCTTTCACCTGCAGCCAGCCTCCTCCAGCCCTGAGACCCCATCCATTGTAAACCCTGCACTCCCCCCCACCCCCCCGCTTCACTCCATCCCACAGGGTGTTGAGAACTCCAGTCCAAAGTCAGCCGGAGCATCAGTTTAAACCCGCACTGTGGGACTTCTCTACGGCGGCTATTTACATCATTAAAACAAGATCTGTACATGGAAGTCTGACATGTAGCAATCCATCCAGGGAATTCTTCTCTGTCCATCGTTGTATTCCGGTCCACTATTTCCCCACTTATAGAGTTATAACTAGCTACAACACAAGCCACTAGAGGCTGCTAATGGGAAAACCATCATAGTGCAGGTTTAAGTGTGTACTGGGGCCTCATCGGCGCCTATGGAGTCTCCAAGACCGCATTGCTCTGGCTGGCCCTTTGCCTGCACTGGCTGAATTTGTTCTCACTATTGTTTGAACCTGGGGACCCTTTGAACCCTTCCTCACCCTGTTTTTACACCCTGGTGTTCTTCCAACGTAATCTTCCTTTTGGTTTTCACTTTAATGCCTTTTATGTTACGAATCACTGAGGCTCTTCCTGGCCCCGGTCCCTGACCCCTCTCCCCCCATTCGTCCCTGCAGGTACGAGAACCCCCTAAGTCCCTTAGGCCAGCACATCTCCACCGAGCTGGCCTGAGGGCAAAGAAACACTTTTGAATTTCCCCACCGCGCCCTGCCAACCTGGACCGGCGGGATTACAAGTTATGAGGAGGACTTTGAATGACGGCGACATCCCCGACGGCTCACGAGCTCCTGCTCTCAGGCGGGGGGGCCCATGAGGGCCAAGGACCCGCATGAGGGCCGAGAGACCGGACACAGGCCTTCAGTGTGTGTGTTGTGTGTGTAGTGTGTGTGTGTGTGTGGTGTGTTGTGTGTGTGTGGTGTGTGTGTGTGTGTGTGTGGACGTGCTGTGTGGATGTTGTGTGTGTTGAAGATGTGTCTTGACGGCCTTAGGTGGAAACTGCCCAGACCGGCAAGCATAGGAAGACGACTCCACAGACCTATTTCATTACAAGCCAGTGCCAACGGCCCCACAAGGGAGACCACAAGCCTCACCTTTGACCCCCGGGGGACATCCCCGACCAGTGTCTACATCGCCTTCAATTGTGTTCATTCTCGTGCCGATTGTAACTTTCACACGGGCAAAAAATGTTTCCAGCGGGGCGTTGATTCTCCAGCAGATGCGTCTGAGGTTCATCAGGAGAGCTCCACTACGGAGACCAGCAGTCAGCGGTCAACTCCGGCTGGCGCACACCACTTCACTGTGAGCGCCCTGCCCCTGAAACGCGATTGGATCACTTTGGAAGCGTACCGCCTTTCCATTCAAGCGCAGCTGGTTTCTGCAATTCAGTATTTGGAGCTAAGCGGCTAATGGGGACATTCCAGGAAACCAATCGACTTTCAACCACTGCTAATGTTGGGCTTACTGCAGCGGAAAATAACATAAAATGCTAAGTCAGCCATGATTTGACCTACTGTGTACAGGTGTGTGTGTGTGTGTGTGTGTGTTTGTGTCTATGCGTCTTTTTGGTCCTTGTTGTAGGTGGCCATTGGTAATGATACAGTACCTGGTATGTAAGGTGAAGGATTGGTGGTGTGAGAAAAATGAAGTGATAAATTATATTTATAAACGGGTGTTAAAAATATTTTGCTGTGGTTGCTGTGCTGTATACCGAGTTGGGGAATGTCTTGATGAATACTGTTTTTATATCTAAGAGAAAAAATACTTTTAAATGTATTGTATTTCAAATAAGTGAGAATCCTTTTTAAACTTGTTTTTCTTCAAATAAAACTAAGTCCTATTTATTGGTATTGAGTTAATGTTGGTTTATAAGATAAAGTTGCTGTAAGGCAAGGAGTATATGCTGGTCGACACATCGGGATCGAACCCCAGAAACGTTTCAGCTGGGAGATCTTTGCAAAATATGGATAAAAATTGAGGCACTTAAGAGTTTGGTTAAAAATATACAATATAAAGTAGAAAACGTGAATCAGGCTGTGAGTTTTATTTACAACATAATACTGTATTTTGTAAACCAAGCAGATGAGAGAGGATCATTTCCATAATCTCTCCATGGACCTTTATGACCATCGGTAGAAAGTGTTCAACATGTTCTGTGTTAAATTACCAAAATCAGGAGAAAACCTCCAAGGTGAGGTTTTTAGAAAGCTTATCCACCACTATTTCTGTATTCAGAAAGGCAGTTTACAAAAATATTGCCAAAGTATTATCCTTATATGCATGTGTAATTACACCAGCACCATATAGCACATGATTAAATGAAATAAATAAAGAAGAGGGCTTTGCAAAACAATTTACATGTGCAAAAATCTCGGGTTGGGTCAGTAATTAGAAAGAAAACGTTGTTGTTTGGCTGTACACAAGCCTCACTCACTTTTCCATTTTGGACAGGTGTAATTCATTCATTTTGGAAAGTTGGCATGACGATCCAGATGCATGACCACGTGCGGTCAGGAGGACATCCCATCATGTGGGGCCTTCTACCTTTGGAGTCACAGGCTCCACCTCCACCAGTTCATCGCCCGTCTCTTTACCCATGACGTGGCGAAGTTCCTCCATGACCGTCGCCGCCGTCCTCTGAGTTTCCGTGGCGACGGGCGATGGTCCCGCCTCAATCCTGTCCTCTGAGAGGCTGTGGAATCAGGTCGAAACTCGACTGACTTGCACATTGACGAAAGTGCACCGCTTCCCTTAAAAAACGCTATTAACGGGTTGATATTATGCCACCAGGGACTAGTGTGTTTAGGCCCTATTACAAGCCGTTTGAAAATCTGCCATTTCTGTGTTTTAGTGACATCACAGTGGGGAGTGTCCACCTAGATGTATGGATGGATGTATAAGCACACATTACTACACAGTCCCACCTGGGTAGTGCTTGTAGACGATTCTATCCAGCACACACTCCAGGTGGAACTCACTCTATGGCGTCAGTATATCAAGGAAATAGGCCCGCTTTCAAGGCTTGCAATACAGCTATCCCCTCAACCTTTATAATTACCTGCCTATAAGAGTCGTTGACCGACACTTACCTGAGGAGCGCTGCTCTGGTGCTCCTGCCGTCCACTGGGCTGACCTGGCCCTTGCTGCTTATTTACTAAACAACAGAAGAGGAGGGAAGTGTGAAAGCTGGCACTTCAGGGAGAATATCAGCACAACGCCTTTCAACGAGATTTGCGGTTACCATCTAGGAGGAGCGCTGGGTGCGGGTGAGTCCCTCCGGTCGGAGCTGACCGTGGGAGGCTACGTCCTCGCCCTCGCCCCCGGCCGGCACGGTGCGCCAGCAGGGAGGGCCCGGTAGTGGTGAGGGGCTGCCAGCAGCTTCTCTCGAGTGGACCACGTGGTCGGCCGTCTGCCTCTGGAGGAAGCAGAAGCTGGGGCGCGGGGGTGCGCGCTGAGACGGGCCCAAGGCCATGTGGAGGTCAGGAGTTGTTGCGAAGCATTTGTTTTGATGTAAAAGTTCACTCAATATTTTGGCAGGTACATTTTTTGAAGATTTTTAATTCTGGCTTTTTGAACTTCCTAGGACTTCTGGGCTCACCCTACATTGCCTCAGTAATAAGGAAACTAATAAAATGAGGTGTATGACGGAGTCCAGAGCACCAGAATGCTGTTCTATGGGGATGGTATAAGATCACCATTATTTTCCAAATACTTATAATTATCTTGTCCTAATCGTTGACCCACGCGGGATTGCAGCTTCACTGGGAAAAAAAACTTCTTTAATAGGGTCCTTACTATCGGCGTATTAAGAATACATGATATGTTTGAGGGAGCCCGATCTCTTTCCACACGTATGGCTAGACAAGCATCAACGCAGAGCTAACCACTGGCTCACAGGGTTTTTTTCCTTTGTTTTTTTGGGGCCTTGAGGAGTTTCTGCTGGAGAACACTCGCTGAGGATTGTGAGGTAGGAGTGTGGCGGCGCGCGCGGACCGGACCGACCCCGACTGAAGCACAACTCGATGCCGCTCCTGGCCAGCGCATATCGAAAGAAAAAAAAAGGGCTTCAGGCCAGAGTCTAGGAGTCATTGAATAATATGATTGTTTATCCTCTCTCTCTAGGACACAGCCTTCTGGTGTGTCTAGCCGATGGCTATTTGCAACACGCATCCCTGGAAGGGCTTTGGTTAAAAATAACATTTAGTGCGATTCGACAGGCGCGGGCCCCCTGTGGATCATGGTGCGGACTCGCGGATTGGCGCGTCCCCGAGG
>OLKM01002435.1:0-5000 GCA_900291075.1 Melanogrammus aeglefinus
AGTTAAAGACGTATCTTAGATGTTAAAGAGCTTGTACTTATGTTATGCTAAGATTATCTAGGATGTTATTCTTAGTTGCCTTAGACGATACCTAGTAATTCTTTTATCTTTCTCATCCTACGATGTTTACCAATAGTTACCTAAGAGTATCTTAGTTATCTTATAGAGATATCTTCGAGTTATCCTAGAGTGTCCTGAGTATCTTTAGTTAATTTAGCAGTATCTTTAGCGTTATCTTATGAGTATCTTATATGTTTACTTTGTTATCTTAGATGTTACCGACGATGTCATCTAGACATTATCTTACGTTTTATCTTAGTTTATCTTAGAGTTACCTGTGAGTTATCTAAAGTTATCTGAGAGTACCTTAAAGTTCTTAGCTTACCACTAGTATTCTCAGGTCACTTTAGAGTTTTCTTTAGAGATTGCCTTATGAGTTGCTTATGATTATCTAGAGTTTTCTTAGTTACCTTTAGAGTTATCTTAGAGTATCTTAGTTACCTTAGCATTTACTTAGAGCTATTTAGTTAACCTTAGAGTATCTTAAGAGTATAATAGCGGGTCTTCAGAGTTACCGTTAGAGTTATTTCGAGTAAAAAAGGGTTCTTAGAGTTACCTAGAGTGATTCTAACAGTCGTATCTGAGAGATTAATCTTTGGTTATCCTAGTGTTTATCGTCGCGTTGTCTTTAGAGGTGTGTGAGAGCTAGAGTGGTACTGACAGCTTATACTGAGAGTCTACATCTTTAGGTTATTCAGACTTCATTGAGGGATTTCAGATGTAAACCCGAAGCCCCACAGAGCTCAGCTTCGTCGTGCGACTCATCGCAGGTTTTACCCAGAGCCCCCCCAGAGCTCGGTCCGGCAGGGGGCCACAGTTTCTTTCACTTGATTCAACAAGAATTACTACGTGTACATTGGAGTTATTTCCAGCGTACACTCTGACCGCAGGCAGGCGGCCCTCCGGTTCTGTCCGGTTCGGGTGGTCGTCTGGGGCATTTTGATTCCAGCAGAGGTTCTCTTACAAGCGAGAACACAGCATCATTAAAGATTAACCCTCATCCACCCACACACACAACGAGACAACAGCACACACGCAGACAACCACAGGGCAGATACACACACACACACGCAACACATCAACACACATAGCAGATACACACACACACACAGAGACACACACACACGCAGACACACACACACACAGATACACACACACACACACACACACACAGAAACACATACACACACACACCCCACACACACACACACACACACACGCAGACACTCACACACACACACACGCAGAGACACACACACACGCAGACACACACACAGGCAGATACACACACACACACACACCAAGCACACACACACAAGCAGACACGCCCCCCACACAAAGACACAAGCAGACACACACACACGCAGACACACACACAGGCAGATACACACACACTCACACACACAACACGCAGACACACAGACACAGACACACACCTCACTACCATCCACACACCCATGGGTCCTCCACCGCGAGACATCACACACCGCAGACTACACACACAGGTAAGAACACCCACACATGCACACACACACACGAACACATAGAACAAGACAGCACAGCAACACACACACACATCCCACACACACACACACACACACGCAGACACTCACACACACACACACACGCAGAGACACACACACACGCAGAGACACACACACACGCAGACACACACACAGGCAGATACACACACACACACACACAGAAACACATACACACACACACCCCACACACACACACACACACACACGCAGACTCTCACACACACACCACGCAGTAGAACACCACACACCTTCCACGCAGCGACACACAAAGGCCAACGCTACGACACACACACACACCACGCACACACACACAAGCAGACACGCCCCCCACACAAAGACACAAGCAGACACTCACACACACAACACGCAGACACACAACACACACACACACACACACACACACACACACACACACACACACACACACACACACACATACACACACACACATCCATTTGAGCATTTTATCAATTCTTACATGATCCTGGAACCTCTTCCTGAAATCACACTGACGCTTGAGCTGGTGTCCACCACTGGCAGAACCAATCAGCCAATTCGTAGAGATATCACCAGTATCCCACCAATATAGTCATGACACCGCCAGTCCGGACTCATTCATTATCCGGCCTCCTCCTCTTCTCTTCCTCTATCTCTCGCCCCCCCATCCTCCTCTCTCTCTTTCTCCCTCTTCCCTTCTCCTGGTTCAGAACGCGATGTCGAACTCACCTTTTATTGGACTTGGCTATTCAGTTGATACCCTAAACGAAGCCAAGTAAGCTACACAATGTGCCCCCCCCGGCCGCCCCCCACAAGGAGCTAGCCGGCGACGCTCGTCGGCGGACCGAACTGGGCCGCATTGTGGCACCCGCCGCGCGCGCATGGAAGCCTCCCACCGCGATGCCCCGCCCCATGCCCTCCCCAGTCGCCCTCCAGTGGCCCGCCCCCAGTGGCCCCTCCGCTTCGCCCACCCCAGTGGCCCCGCCCCAGTGGCCGCCGCCGGCCCCAGGACCGTAGCTCGCTGACTGTCAGAAGTACTTCCCGGCGAGGTCGCGGGCGAGGCGCAGGTCTCCAGGCTCGTCCTCGCCACGCGCGGTCAGCCGCCGCCCTGTCTCTTTGCCACAAACCAGCTCACAGGTTGCTCAGTGGCAGCGGGTTCCCCCCGACAGCTCAGCACCAGCGGCCGTGAGGGGGGACCCTTACATCTGGCGTACAGCCCGCGAGTCGCAGGAAGCAGGGGGTCTTCGCGGGATCTCTTCAACTTGTTGAGGTCATGTTCCAGCCTGGGAGCAGAGGTAGGGGTCGCAGGTAGGGACAGGGTAGGTCAGCAGGTCCAGGGGTCAGGGGTCATAAGACTCCATCAATACTTTCTGTTAATTTGGAGTCCAAAACTAAATGTACGAATATTCAGACCAAGGAGAGAGAACACTTTAAATAAAAAGAAAAACACAAACCAAACTTTCTATTACTTGTCAAAATCTAAAAAATGTCATGACTGTGAATAGACGTTATACTATATAACCGAACTGCTATTTATACAGTATAGATGGAGATGGATATAAACAGATGTTTGTATCTAAACTCATATGTGTGTAATAACAGACTCATCTATAATGTAAAAGCGATGTAGGTATAAGACGTATGATGCACGCTTGTCCGATCCTGCAGGTACCTCCCATCATCTTATCTGGCGACATTCTCTGTTCTCGCAACAACTCAGTGTAAAAGCATCACTTCCCACGACGAGGCAAGGGGGGAGGCGGGAGGGAGGACGGATAAGGAGGAGGTCTCAGTGAGGAGTACCTAATGCTCTCTCAAGGTTAACTTCTGTATCAAGCGCACTTTGAAGATCTTCAAAGTGTCTCGGAGACGCATCGTCACGTACAGCAGGCAGCGCTACTCCCCTGTTCACAAGACCTCCCCCTCGCTGTCCCTCCCTCTCCCCTTCTCTCTGTCTCTCTGTCTCTCTGTCTCTCTCTCTCTCTCTCTCTCTCTCTCTCTCTCTCTCTCTCTCTCTCTCTCTCTCTCTCTCTCCCTCTCTCTCTCTCTCTCTCTCTCTCTCTCTCTCTCTCTCTCTCTCTCTCTCTCTCTCTCTCTCTCTCTCTCTCTCTCTCTCTCTCTCCTCTCTCTCTCTCCCTCCCTCTCCCTCTCCACTCTCTCTCCTGGGTACTCTTGCTCTTCTTGAGTCTTCTGACTTTAAATTCTTCCCTTGGGTTTCGACTCCTGCTTCTCTAATTGGCTGAATTCAGCGAGCAGAGAGGCTGGGTTTGTTACATCCAGACGAGAGCCTTTGAGGGACGTGGGCAGAACAAAGCATGACCTGAAAACTATTATATTGAGATACCAGTATTACAAGAGGGTTGGGCAGGAGAGAGCAGCCGGCCTCAGCAGCGTGATGAGAACCGGCTGCTTGCTCAAACAGCCGCGCCATGAACTACATGTCAATGTCATCATGAACGCTGGGAACGAAACCACAGTCTCCTACTGCGTTATACCTGGGACGGTTGCCCCAATACAACCAGTCTGCTACTGGTTATCTCTGGTGTTTACTGGGAGGGGTAGCCAGATCACGGTCTGTACGGAGCTGCCAGCAACGATCCAACCACAGTCTGCTTCTGGTTTTTCTGGGAGCGCTAGTCCAGTCCAACCCGGCGTTTCTACTGGTTAAAACTATACTGGACATACGCCTGTACAACCACAATCTTCTACTGAGAGCTGTCCAGTCACACCGCAGTGTTTTACTGGTTCTACTCTAAGCTGTAGAAGACATAACCAGTATAACTGGGAGTTGCACTGGTAGTATCACCCCGATCTCCTGAGCTTTCTGGTCATGTGACAGGTGACCCCTGGTCATGTGGCCGGTGACCCCTGACCTGGCCAGCTTGTGCAGGTTGCTGAAGATGCCTTCGGGGACGCTCTCGATGAGGTTGTGGTCGAGGCTGAGCGTGTTGACGGAGGCCAGCAGCCCCACCGTGTCCCAGGGATTCCTCCCACCAGGTTGTTGTGCTTCAGGTCCAGGTGCCTCCAGTGTTCTCAGGAAGGTCCTGGGGAGGAGAGAGAGAGAGAGAGAGAAGAGAGAGACAGAGAGAAAGAGAGAGGAGAAGAGAGAGAGAGGACGAGAGAGAGAGAGAGCGAGAGAGAGAGAGAGAGAGAAGAGAGAGGAGGAGGCAAGGAGAGAGAGAGAGAGAGAGAGAGAGGACGAAGAGAGAGAGACGAGAGACGAAGAGAAGAGGGGGGAGAGAGGGAGGAGAGAGAGAACAGGGAGAGATGAGAGAGAGAGAGAGAGAGAGAGAGAGAGAGAGAGGAGAGAGAGAGAGAGAGAGAGGATAAGAGAGAGGAGGAGCAGGAGAGAGAGGAGAGAGAGAGAGAGAGAGCCGAGGGAGAAGAGGAGAAGAGAGA
>OLKM01002435.1:10000-18520 GCA_900291075.1 Melanogrammus aeglefinus
TTCTGGAGTAAGTCTCTCTAGATACTAGCCTTCAGTCTTTCTGGAGTAAGTCTCTCTAGATACTAGCCTTCAGTCTCTCTGGAGTAAGTCTCTCTAGAGACTAGCCTTCAGTCTTTCTGGAGTAAGTCTCTCTAGATACTAGCCTTCAGTCTTTCTGGAGTAAGTCTCTCTAGATACTAGCCTTCAGTATCTCTGGAGTAAGTCTCTCTAGAGACTAGCCTTCAGTCTTTCTGGAGTAAGTCTCTCTAGAGACTAGCCTTCAGTCTTTCTGGAGTAAGTCTCTCTAGATACTAGCCTTACCAGTCTCTCTGGAGTAAGTCTCTCTAGAGACTAGCCTTCAGTCTTTCTGGAGTAAGTCTCTCTAGATACTAGCCTTCAGTCTTTCCTGGAGTATAGTCTCTCTAGATACTAGCCTTCAGTGCTCTTTCTGAGTAAGTCTTTCTAGAGACTAGCCTTCAGTCTTTCTGGAGTAAGTCTCTCTAGATACTAGCCTTCAGTCTTTCTGGAGTAAGTCTCTCTAGATACTAGCCTTCAGTATCTCTGGAGTAAGTCTCTCTAGAGACTAGCCTTCAGTCTTTCTGGAGTAAGTCTCTCTAGAGACTAGCCTTCAGTCTTTCTGGAGTAAGTCTCTCTGGATAGAAGCGTCTACGTGAGTAAGTGGATGTGGTCAGGGCCTGTGATTCCTCCCTATATAAGCAAGAGAATAAATCGGTATTTTCCCAGTACAGACACATCCAGCCCGATACACCAGGCTGTTAGCAGCATAGTAATAGTCCCAGTGGAGATCCATTTGCTCCGGGGGATGTGAGCGCTGGGACTCTGGCGACCGCATGGCGTTCAGTCGGAGAAGCGCTGCGACAGATCGTTGGTCTGCTGACTGTCGGCGTCTGATCTGTTGTGACAGGACGCGGCACGCAGCAGCCACCCAGTCAGCCACCAGTCACCCATCACATCCTGCATTCAGTCCTACGGTCCCTCCTACGTTTTGTCAACCTCCAAACTGTTTTAATTGAAAACATGTCACATTTGGTTAGCAGATTTGCTCTGACTGTTGCCTCACATCGTCTGCACACAGCACCATTCCCCTCGCTCAGAGCGGATCTGCCATCGACCCGTCATGGGATGGCCATTTTTACCAGGCTGTATCCATGTGGTACTTTAAAGCAGTCGCCTGTGTGGGATAACATGTTTAATAAGCTAGTAATAATAATATCCTGGGAAAATGTGGGTGACATTTATCCTAATCACTACCTACAACATTAAGTTGGTGTGAATTGAAGGTGTGATGGTGGGGCTTGAGCCTTGAGCATGTAGGCTATTAGCATCCAGTCCCATAGCATGTAGGCTATTAGCATCCCGTCCCGTAGCATGTAGGCTATTAGCATCCCGTCCCATAGCATGTAGGCTATTAGCATCCAGTCCCATAGCATGTAGGCTATTAGCATCCCGTCCCGTAGCAGGCTATTAGCATCCCGTCCCATAGCATGTAGGCTATTAGCATCCAGTCCCATAGCATGTAGGCTATTAGCATCCCGCCCCATAGCATGTAGGCTATTAGCATCCAGTCCCATTATAGCATGTAGGCTATTAGCATCCAGTCCCATAGCATGTAGGCTATTAGCATCCCGTCCCATAGCATGTAGGCTATTAGCATCCAGTCCCATTATAGCATGTAGGCTATTAGCATCCAGTGGGTCCATGGCACTGGTCCGACCTCCCATTGGTCCGACCTCCCATTAGTTCGACCTCCCATTGGTCCGACCTCCCATTAGTTCGAACTCCCATTAGTTCGAACTCCCATTGTTCCGACAATCGGAGTAATGAGAGTTCGAACTAATGGGAGGTCCTCATTAGTTCGAACTGGACTGATGCATCTGTAATCTAAACAGACAGGTCGGATATTTGAGAGCTGCCAACTTGAAATTTAAAAATGTCCTTTCACTGTACAGTCTGTGTTTGAAATAAAACGCACGCACTGACCAGGTTGAGCACGCCACCAGATGCGCATTTCTCCGGCCCTCTCAGCTGTGTGTCTGTGGGTAGCTCGTGTGTGGTGGTAGCCTGTGTGAATGTGTGCATTAATCCCTCTGTTTCAGCATCTCTGTTAAGATGTAATAACGCAAATCTCCCCACAGAGCGCGAAGCCTGGCACAGAGTGCGCGCCTCTGGCGCATCTGGCCACAATCGGTTAACGGCACCCGAGAGGAAACTGGCTCCGCTCCGCTCCGTCCGTGTGTGTGTGTGATGTGCGTTTCCGAGAGCTCTTTCTCTCTCTTTCTTTCTCTCTCTCTCCCTCTCTCTCTGCTTTATTGGCACGACTGTGATGTACAATGTTGCCAAAGCATTGGGACAGCAGAGTTAAAACAAACTCTCAGAGAGAGAGAGAGAGAGAGACGCATGCTCGCAGTGAAAGCGCTTGTCAGAAAGTAGGGATGACAGGTCGAACTAACGGGATCACCCATTGGTTCGACCTCCTATTGGTCCGACTTGTGGTTGATTTTGTCGGAGTAACGGGAGGTCGAACCAATGGGAGGTCGGACCAGTGGGTATTTTGTCGGAGTAACGGGAGGTCGAACCAATGGGAGGTCGGACCAATGGGCATTTTGTCGGACTAATGGGAGGTCGGACCAATGGGTGGTCGGACCAATGGGCAGTTCCCCATCCAGTCCCATAGCATGTAGGCTATTAGCATCCCGTCCCATAGCATGTAGGCTATTAGCATCCCGTCCCATAGCATGTAGGCTATTAGCATCCCGTCCCATAGCATGTAGGCTATTAGCATCCAGTCCCATAGCATGTAGGCTATTAGCATTTAGTCCCATAGCATGTAGGCTATTAGCATCCCGTCCCATAGCATGTAGGCTATTAGCATCCCGTCCCATAGCATGTAGGCTATTAGCATCCAGTCCCATTATAGCATGTAGGCTATTAGCATCCCGTCCCATAGCATGTAGGCTATTAGCATCCCGTCCCATAGCATATAGGCTATTAGTATCCCGTCCGATAGCATGTAGGCTATTAGCATCCCGTCCCATAGCATGTAGGCTATTAGTATCCCGTCCCATAGCATGTAGGCTATTAGCATCCCGTCCCATAGCATGTAGGCTATTAGCATCCAGTCCCATAGCATGTAGACTATTAGCATCCAGTCCCATAGCATGTAGGCTATTAGCATCCCGTCCCATAGCATGTAGGCTATTAGCATCCCATCCCATAGCATGTAGGTCACTAGAATCCAGTCCCATAGCATGTAGGCCATTAGCATCGAGTCCCATAGTATACGGCTATTAGCATCCCGTCCCATAACATGTAGGCTATTAGCATCCAGTCCCATAGCATGAAGCTCATTAACATCTACTTCCTGGGCATTTAGCGTTGAGTTTATTAGCATCTTGTGCCTCAGGGTTCAATCCCTGAGGAGCGACTCCCTCTCCTTCTCTGGCCGGGAGCCTTCCACCGCGCAGCCAACACCAACATTGACACAAAGCATTGATTACATTTCAGCCTAAAAAATATTGAAATGAAATCAGCTTTTAAAGTAAAAGTGCTACAGCGTGCATATTATAAAGTCAACATGGAGAGCTTTGTAAAGTTACAAAAAGCTGAATGTACTTTTTAAACAAAGCCAACAAAGTATAATGTATAATAGATGAGGGTCTACAGGCCATGCCAAACATCGAAAAGATCTTCATCAACCTTTTAAGATGTCGATATTTATGACCGTCCTCAGATGAGGCGGCCGACGTGGCTGAATAATGCGACGTGTCCTCAGTATTGATTACCTTGTCCATACACTAACCCCGCTACCAACACTAACCCCTACAGTCCAACACTAACCCCCTACAACCAAACACTAACCCCCTACAACCAAACACTAACCCCCTACAACCAAACACTGACCCCCTACAACCAAACACTAACCCCCTACAACCAAACACTAACCCCCTACAACCAAACACTGACCCCCTACAACCAAACACTAACCCCCTACAACCAAACACTGACTCCCTACAACCAAACACTAACCCCCTACAACCAAACACTAACCCCCTACAACCAAACACTAACCCCCTACAACCTCTTTAGACACCTTACACATACTCAGAGGAAAGGAGAGGAGAGGAGGAGAGAGGAGAGGAGGAGAGAGGAGAGGAGAGGAGAGAAGAAGAGAGGAGAAGAGAGGAGAGGAGAAGAGAGGAGAGGAGAGGAGAAGAGAGAGAGAGGAGGAGAGAGGAGGAGAGGAGGAGAGAGGAGGAGAGAGGAGAAGAGAGGAGAAGAGAGGAGAGGAGGAGAGGAGAAGAGAGGAGGAGAGAGGAGAGGAGGAGTGAGGAGAAGAGAGGAGGAGAGGAGAGGAGAAGAGAGGAGGAGTGAGGATAGGAGAGGAGAGGAGGAGAGGAGGAGAGGAGAGAGGAGAGAGAGGAGGAGAGAGGAGAAGAGAGGAGGAGGGGAGAGGAGGAGAGAGGAGAGGAGGAGAGAGGAGAGGAGGAGAGGAGAGGAGAAGAGAGGAGGAGTGAGGATAAGAGAGGAGAGGAGGAGTGAGGATAAGAGAGGAGAGGAGGAGAGAGGAGGAGGGGAGAGGAGGAGTGAGGATGAGAAAGGAGAGGAGAGGAGAGGAGGAGAGAGGAGAGAAGGAGAGAGGAGAGGAGAGTATAAATAGATGTGTGTATGCGTGTTCCTCTGTGTATTTACCAGACTGGACATGTTAGCGAAGTCGCGGTGCCTCAGCGTGGTGATGAAGTTGTCCATGAGCCGCAGCTCGGCCGTCTGCCGGTCGATGTTGGGCGGGACGAAGAGCAGGCCGGTCTTGGCACAGAGCACGGTGTAGGAGGGCAGCAGGTTCTGACACATGCAGC
Source organism: Melanogrammus aeglefinus (assembly GCA_900291075.1). Taxonomy (NCBI): domain Eukaryota; kingdom Metazoa; phylum Chordata; class Actinopteri; order Gadiformes; family Gadidae; genus Melanogrammus; species Melanogrammus aeglefinus. The sequence continues at coordinate 14,854 of OLKM01002435.1, forward strand.
GCTTAGGACATAGCATGGAGGAGCCGCCGCGGGCCAGAAGGAAACCCAGGAGAACCACCGCCGGGACGAGGCGCAGCAGGAGGTCCATGATGAGGGTCCTGGGGGAGGAGAGAGAGAGAGGGAGAGAGAGAGAGAGAGAGAGAGAGGCAGATGGAGAGAGGAGAGAGGAGAGAGAGAGGAGAGAGAGCAGAGGGAGAGAGAGAGAGGGAGAGAGAGGGAGAGAGAGCAAGAGAGAGGGAGAGAGAGGGAGGGAGAGGGAGAGAGAGAGGGAGAGGGAGGTTAGTATTTTGGAAGCAGATGCCGAATTTCAATCAGCTGCTGATCAGACAACTTTATTGATTCGTTGCGAAACAACAACTGCATTGATTATATTTTGCAGACTGTTTGGTAACAGGCAGGAAGCACTTGATCTACTTCCTGTTTCAAATCAAACACAAACTACCAGTCAGCATGACAGTTGAGAGTAAACAAACAGCCAGACAGACAGACAGACAGACAGACAGACAGACAGACAGACAGACAGACAGACAGACAGACAGACAGACAGACAGACAGACAGACAGACAGACAGACAGACAGACAGACAGACAGACAGACAGACAGACAGACAGACAGACAGACAGACAGACAAGCAGACAAGCAGACAGACGGACAGACTGGCAGACAGACACTCCTAGACCTCAGAGGTCCAAGTTTAGAAAATAAACAGACGGGGAGAAGATGAATTATATTGTAAACTGTACTGGAGACAGATCCCTCTCCAGCCATGCGTGATTTCTAATAAAACACTAATCACCAACCCCCGTAAGCTCTGGGGTCAACCCTATGTTCCCCGGGTCCTATGTTCCCCAATATTATGAATAGACTGCGTTGGACCTCCGACGTCTCTCCCTCTTCCACCAAAGGTAAAGACATGGCCATGGTGGTTATCTCGGCCGGAATTTGGCAGTAATGGTGGAAAAAGTAACAGACCGGGGAACATAGGACCCTTTTTTAAATAAAGGGTCCTATGTTCCCCAGTCTCATACAAAGAGGGGAACATAGGACCTGGTGAACATAGGACCCGGGGAACATAGGACCCGGGGAACACAGGACCCGGGGAACATAGGACCCGGTGAACATAGGACCCGGGGAACATAGGACCCGGGGAACATTGGACCCGGTGAACATAGGACCCGCGGAACACAGGACCCGGGGAACACAGGACCCGGGGAACACAGGACCCGGGGAACATTGGACCCGGTGAACATAGGACCCGCGGAACACAGGACCCGGGGAACATAGGACCCGGGGAACACAGGACCCGGGGAACACAGGACCCGGGGAACATTGGACCCGGTGAACATAGGACCCGGGGAACATTGGACCCGGTGAACATTGGACCCGCGGAACACAGGACCCGGGGAACACAGGACCCGGGGAACATAGGACCCGGTGAACATAGGACCCGGTGAACATAGGACCCGGGGAACATTGGACCCGGTGAACATAGGACCCGCGGAACATAGGACCCGGGGAACATAGGACCCGGGGAACATAGGACCCGGGGAACATAGGACCCGGGGAACATAGGACCCGGGGAACATAGGACCCGCGGAACATAGGACCCGGGGAACATGGGACCCTTTTTTAAATAAAGGGTCCTATGTTCCCCAGTCTCATACAAAGAGGGGAACATAGGACCTGGTGAACATAGGACCCGGGGAACACAGGACCCGGGGAACACAGGACCCGGGGAACATAGGACCCGGTGAACATAGGACCCGGGGAACATAGGACCCGGGGAACACAGGACCCGGGGAACATAGGACCCGGTGCACATAGGACCCGGTGCACATAGGACCCGGGGAACATAGGACCCGGGGAACATAGGACCCGCGGAACATAGGACCCGGGGAACATAGGACCCGGGGAACATAGGACCCGCGGAACATAGGACCCGGGGAACATAGGACCCGGGGAACATAGGACCCGCGGAACATAGGACCCGGGGAACATAGACACGCTCCCCTAAGCTCTCATAGACTAGCTCCAGAGGCTAGCTCTAGAAGCTAGCTTGAGAGGTTAGCTCTAGAGGCTAGTTCCAGAGGCCGTGGTTGGGGCGGGTTGCTGTATAAGAGTGTTAGTTTCTCTAACCCTCCAGTGGGAGGCGGTCTGTGGACTGGGAACTCACAGCACGGAGGGACCAATAATCCCCGTGTGCTCAGTGTGTAGTAGGAGTGTGCGGTTTGGACGGACACACAGCCGAAGAAGGCCACGGTCTAAACTGACACCATCACCCTGAACAGAAAGGAGGTTTCAGGGGATGGACAGTCACCGTGGAGAAGAACTGTTTCACTGAAGAGACTTCTCTGATCAGCAAGCCTTCACTGACTCTTCATTCAGTGATCAGAGCTCAGGAGAGGAGGAGCGTTGTGTTCAGAGAGGAGGGGTGGAGCCAGAGAAGGAGGGCCAAGAGAAAAGAGATCAGATGGAAAGACGAGAGACAGGGAGGATGAGAGAGAGGGACGAGAGACAGTGAGGATGAGAGAGAGAGAGGGAAGAGAGACAGTGATGACGAGAGAGAGAGGGACGAGAGACAGTGATGACGAGAGAGAGAGAGGGACGAGAGACAGTGATGATGAGAGAGAGAGGGACGAGAGACAGTGATGAGAGAGAGGGAAGAGAGACAGTGAGGATGAGAGAGAGGGACGAGAGACAGTGATGACGAGAGAGAGAGAGGGACGAGAGACAGTGATGATGAGAGAGAGACAGTGATGATGAGAGAGAGAGGGACGAGAGACAGTGATGATGAGAGAGAGACAGTGATGATGAGAAAGAGAGGGACGAGAGACAGTGATGACGAGAGAGAGAGGGACGAGAGACAGTGATGACGAGAGAGAGAGAGGGACGAGAGACAGTGATGACGAGAGAGAGAGAGGGACGAGAGACAGTGATGATGAGAGAGAGAGGCGAGAGACAGTGATGAGAGAGAGAGGGACGAGAGACAGTGATGACGAGAGAGAGAGGGACGAGAGACAGTGGTGACGAGAGAGAGAGAGGGATGAGAGACAGTGATGACGAGAGAGAGAGGGACGAGAGACAGTGATGACGAGAGAGAGAGAGAGAGAGAGGGACGAGAGACAGTGATGACGAGAGAGAGAGGGACGAGAGACCTTAATGAAGAGAGGGAGAGCGAGCGGGGGAGATAACGAGAGGCAGAACAAGATAACAGCGGCCTGTACAGTAGGATTACGCCGGGTTCAAAGCACCGTGTAGATAAGACGACTGACAGAACAATTAGTGAGAGGTTGTGCAGCCGACCCTCCATCACCCTGACACCACCTTGGAGCAGCACCACCCGAAACCTCCACTCACACACCATCTAGTTAGGATTCCAGATTCCATAGGAGCTCACATAGGAAGACACACACACACGTGGGCCCATGCACACACACACACACACACACACACACACACACACACACACACACACACACACACACACACACACACACACACACACACACACACACACACACACACACACACACACACACATAAAGACAAAGACATGGGCACGTACACACACAAAAACACACACACATGTGCCCTCACACACACACACACACACACACACACACACACACACACACACACATGGGCACGTACACACACAAAAACACAC
>OLKM01002435.1:18875-26375 GCA_900291075.1 Melanogrammus aeglefinus
GAGGAGGAGGAGGAGGAGGAGGCGAGGAGAGAGGAGGGGGAGTAGTAGGAGGGCGGGAAAGGGGGAGGGAGGAGGGGGAGAGAGGAGGTGGAGAGGAGGAGAGGAGGAGGAGGAGGAGAGGGAGGAGGAGGAGGAGGGGAGGGGAGGAGGAGGAGGGGAGGAGGGGGGGGAGGGAGAGGGAGGAGGAGGGGAGGGAGGTGGAGGGGAGGAGAGAGGAGGAGGAGGTGGAGGTGGAGGAGGAGGAGGAGGGAGGGGGAGGAGGAGGAGCAGATGAGAGAGACCAGTGATCAGGATAGACTACGAGAGTTTTTCTTCTCTGCAGTATGTGGACAGCAGCTCCTTCATGGAGAATCTGTGTCTTCTGAGGAATAGAGATGGATTCACACACACACACGCACTCACACACACACGCATACCCACACACGCTCACGCACACACACACACACACACACACACACACACACACACACACACACACACACACACACACACACCACACCCACACACACACACACGCAAGAAAAGGTGCCAGCTAATTATTTTTGCTGGCTTGTCGTCTTAGAGAGAGAGAGAGAGAGAGAGAGAGAGAGAGAGAGAGAGAGAGAGAGAGAGAGAGAGAGAGAGAGAGAGAGAGAGAGAGACAGAGAGAGAGAGAGAGAGAGACAGAGAGAGAGAGAGAGAGAGAGAGAGAGAGAAGAGACAGAGAGAGAGAGAGAGAGAGAGAGAGAGAGAGAGAGAGAGAGAGAGAGAGAGAGAGAGAGAGAGAGAGAGAGAGAGAGAGAGAGAGAGAGAGAGAGAGAGAGAGAGAGAGAGAGAGAGAGAGAGAGAGAGAGAGAGAGAGAGAGACAGAGAGACAGAGAGAGAGAGAGAGAGAGACAGAGAGAGAGAGAGGGAGAGAGAATTCGATGAGGCAACAAGAAAAGCAAAAAGGGAGCAGAAGAAACGAGGAGGAGTGAGGAGGGGATTACAATTAAGAAGAGCGAATGACGAGAAGGAAAAAAAACGAAAAATAAAGAATCTCACGAGGGAATATAACGATAGGCAGGAGAGAGGAGGGAGGAGACAAGGAGCAGACCATCGAGAGGGGAGGAGGAGAGAGGAGACCGGGAGGGAGAGAGAGAGAGAGAGAGAGAGAGAGAGAGAGAGAGAGAGAGAGAGAGAGAGAGAGAGAGAGAGAGAGAGAGAGAGAGAGAGAGAGAGAGAGAGAGAGAGAGAGAGAGAGAGAGAGAGAGTGTGAGAGAGAGAGATAGAGAGTAGGAGAGAGAGGTGACCAAACAAGAGGCAGGTGTGCTTACAGTTAGAAGCACTGCACTACAGTGTTCCTACCAGTTGGTGATGCTGTTGAGCTGCTCTTATACACGCACGCACAGACACACACACACACACACACACACACACACACACACACACACACACACACACACACACACACACACACACACACACACACATGCACGGACACACACACACACACACACACATACATGTAGACACACACACACACACACACACACACACACACACACACACACACACACACACACACACACACACACACACACACACACACACACACACACACACACACACACACACACACACACACACACACACACACACACACACACTCTATGTAGAGGCAAGAGATTGAGAGTGAGCGAGTGAGAGCGGAGGATGTACAGAGATGGAGAGACAAGATGGATGGACCAAAGATAAAGTCTAGCGACCTAAAAAAGAACGCCCGAACGACTCAGGGGTGAAGGACCGACAGAGGGAGGGGGGAGACGGAAACAGAGAGGGGGAGGCAGAAACAGAGAGGGGGAGACGGAAACAGAGAGGGGGAGGCAGAAACAGAGAGGGGGAGACAGAAACAGGGAGGGGGGGGGGACACACAGAGCATCCAGATGGCGCGCCTTCAGTAAGACAACTAAGACATCTGATTGATTGCATCGGGTGTCTTTCAACGGGACAGTCCTCTCTGATTGGGTGAACCGTGCTCTGACTCCCCTAATGGCTCTCTACCGGAATGCAATTCAGCTCCAGTGTTGACTGAGACCCCCCCCCCCTGCAGCTGGTACCAGCTCAGCGACACAGCCGACGTCCCCACTGGTAGAACCACGCAGCGTCTGGGTGGAGGAAGGTGGAGCTTTGGATGTGGTGACGGGTTGCCGTGGGAATAAAGGCTGTTCTCAGGGAGGGGCTGAGAGGGGTGTAATGATGGAAGGAAAAGAGGAGGAGGAGAGAGGAGACAAGGAACAGACCACAACACCACCCTACGGTCCTCATGCACACCACCCTACGGTCCCCCTGTACACAACACCACCCTACGGTCCTCATACCCCCACCCTACTGCCCCAGAGGTTCAGTATTCATAGCAGTAGCTAAAGAGTTGGAGTCCCCGGTGAGGCAGTGCCTCCGGCCGGCTGCCCCCCGTCACAGCGGCGTGCTGAGCTCCGCCGGCGGGGAGAGTGAACTCCACGGGTCACATGGCTCTCCGCGGCGGAGGCGTTGAAGAGATTTAAATAGGAGAGAATATCCCCGAACTTGAGGCTGAGCCGAGAACAGACTGAACAATCACGACTCCTCCGGAGCTCGCTTCCTCCGCAGGTAGCCCACCCACGCGGCTTGTTTGCCGAGGAGAACGCGGCTCTGCCGGCTAAATATGCGATCAGCGCTGGGAGAGGAAGGGGGGGCGGGGCGGCTGTCAGCGGCACATTAGCCCGGATTTCTTCCTCCACTCTCAGGCTTTCATTAGCGCGGTGGATCAGCGGTTAGCATCGCTGCCCCACAGCGCGGAACACGGCTTCAGGTTCAAACATGTAGAGTGCTCTAGAAGTACTCTCTACCAGTACTCTACCAGTACTCTACCAGTACTCTACTAGTACTCTACTAGTACTCTACCAGTACTCTACCAGTACTCTACCAGTGCTCTCTACCAGTACTCTACCAGTACTCTCTACCAGTACTCTCTACCAGTATACTAGTACTCTCTACCAGTACTCTACCAGTACTCTACCAGTACTCTCTACCAGTACTCTACCAGTACTCTCTACCAGTACTCTACGAGTACTCTCCTACCAGTACCCTACCAGTACTCTCTACCAGTACTCTACCGGTACTCTCTACCAGTACTCTACCAGTACTCTCTACCAGTACTCTACCGGTACTCTCTACCAGTACTCTACCAGTACTCTCTACCAGTACTCTACGAGTACTCTCTACCAGTACTCTCTACCAGTAATCTACTAGTACTCTACCAGTACTCTCTACTAGTACTCTACCAGAACTCTACCAGTACTCTATCAGTACAACTTTATTTATATAGCACTTTTCATACACGAGGCAGACTCAAAGTGTTTCACATATAAACATTGTCATAAAATAAAATAAAATAATGGATAGGTAAAAGAAAACATAGGCAAGGTTAAAAAAAATATGAAATATATAGAAAATAAAGGCAAAGTTAAAAATACAGTTTTGCAATTTAGGATCAGATCATGTATCTCTCTCGTATCAGATCGAAAGTCTCCCTGGTATCAGATCAAGTGTCTCTCTGGTATCAGATCAACATTCTCTCTGGTACCATATCATGTATCTCTCGTATCAGAACAACAGTCTCTCTGGCATCAGAGGCTTCACATTCATACAGCGTTTATTCAGGGATTTAGCAGAAAGCTAAAGAAAACATGAAAGTCTTCAGTCTTGTTTTAAAAGTGGTCAGGGTTGGGGCAAGTCGTAGATCCTCAGGGACTTTATTCCAGCTTTTTGTTGCATAGTAACTAAATCCAGCTTTCCCATGTTTCGTGTTTGCTCTCGGGATAATTAACAGATTGGTCTTAGAAGATCTAAGTGGTCTAGAAGTCTTACGTAGTGGAAGCATATCAGTTAAAATCAATTCTCTGACATACAGGGAGCCAATGTAACAATTTAAGAATCTACCAGTGCTCTATCAGTACTCTACCAGTACTCTACCAGTACTCTACCAGTACTCTCTATCAGTACTTACCAGTACTCTATCAGTACTCTATCAGTACTCTACCAGTACTCTACCAGTACTCTACAAGTACTCTACCAGTACTCTACCAGTGCTCTACCAGTACTCTCTATCAGTACTCTACCAGTACTCTACCAGTACTCTCTATCAGTACTCTATCAGTACTCTACCAGTACTCTACCAGTAATCTACCAGTACTCTCTATCAGTACTCTACCAGTACTCTCTATCAGTACTCTACCAGTACTCTACCAGTAATCTACCAGTACTCTCTATCAGTACTCTACCAGTACTCTATATCAGTCCTCTACCAGTACTCTACCAGTACTCTACCAGTACTCTCTACCAGTACTCTACCAGTACTCTACCAGTACTCTACCAGTACTCTCTACCAGTACCCTACCAGTACTCTACTAGTACTTTACCAGTACTCTACCACTACTGTCTACCTTTTTTCTACCAGTACTCTACCAGTACTCTTCTAGTACTCTACCAGTGCTCTATCAGTACTCTACTAGTACTCTCTACCAGTACTCTACCAGTACGCTCTACCAGTACTCTACGAGTAATATCTACCAGTTTTCTTATCCAGTATTCTACCAGTACTCTACCATTACTCTACCAGTACTCTCTACCATTACTCTACCAGTACTCTCTACCAGTACTCTACTGGTGCGTTACCACTGGCGGGTGCGGTTTTGGTTAGGTATGAATTGGTGCGGAAGTGTTCGCGTTTCCAACGCCAAAAGTCGGCGGGGGCCGGACATAGCCGTGATCGGCCGTACTTATCTCTCAGTACTCTTCCGTTGGGATACCAAGACGTCTGAAAGGGTGCCAACAAGTTGGAGCTACACAAGCCGTCCGTTGTGTGGTCGACAGAATCGTCACTTCCAGGCGACAGGGGAATAAAAACAAACAAACACAGTACCCACAAGGTATTCCTGGAGTAGGGCGAAAGCTTCGTTTATTAGAATGAGAAGAAATATGGGATCTGAGACATCCATGAAAACAGCTCAACCCGCGACAGACGAAAAACATTGAGTCATCAAAGTCCCATTGGGTTCTCTTAACGTCTCACTGGACGGAAAAAACTACAACTGCTCAGAGTTGTCCTCATTTAGGACACCACAAACAGTGATCTGTGGGCTTCAATCTGAGCTTTTACGAGGTGAAACAAATTGCCTCATGGAGGTCATTAGGGTTCCTAATTGAACGCAGGGCTAATCGTTGGTTATGACAGCCTAATGTGGTTTTGAGTCGCCGTGGCGCCACACCACACTCACCGCCGGCAAGAACACGGAGTAACTCAAGCGAGAGGAGAGCAATCTTCACTGAGCAGCCGGACGCACAGAGAGGACGAGAAGGTCCTGGGCAGAGGTCAGGGAGACTCCTCACACCAAGGAGGGGGGAAGAATCATCACACCAAGGAGGTAGGAAGCATCCTAAAGGATGACTACGCCCTCAGTGTTCAAGGAGGAGACACAAACCGCCTCAAAGTCCACTCTGAGTGTTATGCAGAGAGTGTTGCTCCTGCGATAAGTGTGGAATTGTATTTCACGTTGGGGGGTCCTAGGACCGCCGAGTTCCCCGCGGCGGGAGAGGGACATTCATTTATATGGATGAGACCAGCTGCATTCAAAACAATCAGACGCTGCGACGCATAACGTAGGTGGCGCTGGATCACGTCTCCACCCTCCTCCCCCACTTCCTACACCACCCTCTTCCACCACCCTATTCCAGCACCCTCCTACATCACCCTGTCACACACACCTCAGACCTTTCTCGCACATCCCTGACCTGTCTCTCACACCACAGACCTGTCTCACATATGGTATGGTATGTGAGGTGTATGAGTACAGTAGGGTGGTGTTGATGGGGACAGCATGTTGATGATGGGCACGGTAGGGTGGTGTTGATGGGGACAGTAGGGTGGTGTTGATGGGGACGTATGATGGTGATGGAGACGGTAGGGTGGTGTTGATGGGGACAGTAGGGTGGTGTTGATGGGGACGTATGATGGTGATGGAGACGGTAGGGTGGTGTTGATGGGGACAGTATGGTGGTGATGGGGACAGTAGGGTGGTGTTGATGGGGACAGTAGGGTGGTGTTGATGGGGACAGTAGGGTGGTGTTGATGGGGACAGTAGGGTGGTGTTGATGGGGACAGTAGGGTGGTGTTGATGGGGACAGTATGGTGGTGTTGATGGGGACAGTAGGGTGGTGTTGATGGGGACAGTAGGGTGGTGTTGATGGGGACAGTAGGGTGGTGTTGATGGGGACAGTAGGGTGGTGTTGATGGGGACAGTAGGGTGGTGTTGATGGGGACAGTAGGGTGGTGTTGATGGGGACAGTATGGTGGTGATGGAGACGGTATGGTGGTGATGATGGGGACAGTAGGGTGGTGTTGATGGGGACAGTGTGGTGGTGTTGATGGGGACAGTGTGGTGGTGTTGATGGGGACAGTAGGGTGGTGTTGATGGGGACAGTGTGGTGGTGATGATGGGGACGTATGATGGTGATGGAGACGGTAGGGTGGTGATGATGGGGACAGTAGGGTGGTGTTGATGGGGACAGTGTGGTGGTGATGGAGACGGTAGGGTGGTGTGTGCAGCGACTCCATGCATAGCAATGAGACCCTGATGGAATTCCATTAGAGCTATGCTAATGGCTGTACAGGCTGAAGGAGGGGAAAAGGATGGTGTGTGTGTGTGTGTGTGTGTGTGTGTGTGTGTGTGTGTGTGTGTGTGTGTGTGTGTGTGTGTGTGGTGTGTGTGTGTGTGTGTGTGTGTGTGTGTGTGTGTGTGTGTGTGTGTGTGTGTGTGTAGGTGTGTGTGTGTGTGTGTGTCAGCACGTGCTTATGTGCGCGTGTGTGGGATAATGAATAAAAGGAAGGCCAGACCGGCATGTTAATTGTTCCTGGATCAGTGCCTCTTGGCCGATGCGCTGACAGCAGACATTAGCAGCTCTACAGACACAATGCACATGATGTACATAAAACCATACAGAAGTCTGCACAACGACAGATTACATGTTAGAGGATTAGGACTGGTTATGAACGACTGAACAGTATGTTCATTGTGTATAGATTACTTCCCATCATGTATGACTGTATATGCTTAGATTGCTTCAAAGTATGTATGGGTGTATAAATATGAAAACACATGACGGTATGAGTTTATATATGAACACATGACAACAGTATGAGTTTATATATGAACACATGACTACAGTATGAGTATAAATATGAACAGATGACTTATAGTATGAGTATATAGATGAACACATTAAGGTATGAGTATATATAGTATATGAACACATGACTACAGTATCAGTATATATATACTGTATATGAACACATGACTACAGTATGAGTATATATATACTGTATATGAACACATGACTACAGTATGAGTATATATATACTGTATATGAACACATGACTACAGTATGAGTATATATGTATGAACACATGAATACAGTATGAGTATATATACTGTATATATGTAC
>OLKM01002435.1:31375-35559 GCA_900291075.1 Melanogrammus aeglefinus
GAGCAGGACTGAGTGGGGGAGGGCGTAGACCAACTAGTTTGAACAACCCAGAGGAACGCAACGCAAATTCAATGTGAACATATATGAGGCTTTCATAAAATCCAGGACGATTTTGAAATTCCACCACACATTTTTTTTAAAGTGTCTCAAAAAGAGGGCATGTCCGGGCAAAAGAGGACGTCTGGTTACCCTACGTACTGGAAACCTGTTTGGTTCCTACCTGTTCCACGGTTTAATAGCGGCCCAAATTGGTGGGCGCTATCCTGGTCATTTCTCTGTGTGAGAAATACGTGTGGCGTGTGGCGTGTGGCGTGTGAGCGTGTGCATGGGTTGAGTTGCGTGCGTCTCACGCTGAATGCCTAATGCTACGGCCACACCAAAAGCGTTACCCGCGTATCACGCGTATAAAATCGGCCATTTTCCCATAGGGAACCATTGGTTTACGCGCGTATGGGACGCGTACACGCGTTACACGCGTTTAAGCAACATTTTACTCGCGTTAGGCGCGTATGAGGCGCGTATATTGACGCGCGTATATATACGCGCGTCAATATACGCGCGTACGAAGAGTTCAAAAAATTGAACTTTTTACGCGCGTACGCGCCGCAATAGCCAATCAGCGTTGAGCTTGACCCGACGTCACTGGCAGAGAGAGCTTGCACAGAAGCATACGGCCGGCCGACATCTTTCTTTATTCTGGGTGGAAATAGTAACATAGTTACGCCATTAAATGCGTTTATGTAAACATTTCTAGCGAGAAGTGTGCATTTTACTTTCATAATGTTCGCTCGGTGAATGTGAAGGATGTTTGGTTTGATAGTTATGACGAAGAGGGAACGCTCCATTCACTTGCATGGACAGCGTCTCTGGTTGCTAAGCAACCTCAACGTCTTGGCGGACTATATCCCTGCAGATCAACACTACGTAATGCTGGAAACAACAACAGACACACCATGTGTTATTATATACCATGTATACCATGTTATTTAACCCGATTTATTGTTAATTTATATCCGAGATTATTTAAATCTAACCCGATCCAAGCTCTATCATTCACCGATGGTAGTGACCTTCATGTTTGCGGAGCTTTGGAAAGAGAATGAGCGGGAGAAATTGGGCGGTCTCATCTACGCGCGTTACGCGCGTATCTGACCATTTTTGACACAAAATGGTCAAGCAACATTTTAGCTGCGTTACCCGCGTACATGGTACGCGGGTAACGCTTTTGGTGTGTTCGCGGCATGAGACTTCAGAGCCCTGCTAAACCCTCTCTAACCTAATGCTACGGCCACACCAAAAGCGTTACCCGCGTATCACGCGTATAAAATCGGCCATTTTCCCATAGGGAACCATTGGTTTACGCGCGTATGGGACGCGTACACGCGTTACACGCGTTTAAGCAACATTTTACTCGCGTTGGGCGCGTATGAGGCGCGTATATTGACGCGCGTATATATACGCGCGTCAATATACGCGCGTACGAAGAGTCAAAAAATTGAACTTTTTACGCGCGTACGCGCGCAATAGCCAATCAGGCGTTGAGCTTGACCGACGTCACTGCAAGAGAGAGGCTTGCACAGAAGCATACGGCCGGCCGAACATCTTTCTTTATTCTGGGTGGAAAAATAGTAACATGTTACGGCCATTAAATGCGTTTATGTAAACATTTCTAGCGAGATGTGTGCATTTTACTTTCATAATGTCGCTCGGTGAATGTGAAGGATGTTTGGTTTGATGTTTTATGACGAAGAGGGAACGCTCTCATTTCACTTGCATGGACAGCGTCTCTGGTTCTAGCAACCTCAACGTCTTGGCGGACTTATCCCTGCTTGATCAAACATACGAATGCTGGAAACACAACAGAACCACACAGTGGTTATTATATACCATGTATACCATGTTATTTTAACCCGATTATTGTATATTTATATCCGAGATTATTTTAATCTAACCCGATCCAAGCTCTATCATTCACCGATGGTAGTGACCTTCATGTTTGCGGGAGCTTTGAAAGAGAATGAGCGGGAGAAATTGGGCGGTCCCTCATCAACGCGCGTTACGCGCGTATTCTGACCATTGGACAAAAATGTTCAAGCGAACATTTTTAGCTGCGTTACGCGCGTACATGGTACAACGCGAGTAACGCTTTTGGTGTGTTCGCGCATTATGCCACGGCACACCAAAGCTTACCCGCGTATCTACGCGTATAAAATCGGCCATTTTCCCATTAGGGAACCATTGGTTTAAGGCGCGTATGGGACGCGGTACACGCGTTTCACGCGCGTTTAAGCAACATTTTACTCCGCGTTAGGCGCGTATGGAGGCGCGTAATATTGACGCGCGTATATATACGGCGTGCAATATACGCGCGTACGAGAGAGTTCAAAAAATTGAACTTTACGCGCGTACGCGCCGCAATAGCCACAATCAGCGGTTGAGCTTGACCCGACGTCAACTGGCAGAGAAGAGCTGTGCACAGAAGCCCTACGGCCGGCCGACATCTTTCTTTATTCTGGGTGAAATAGTAACATAGTTACGGCATTAAATGCGTTTATGTAAACATTTCTAGCGAGAAATGTGCATTTTACTTTCATATAATGTTCGCTCGGTGAATGTGAAGGAGTGTTTGGGTTTGAATAGTTATATGATGAGAGGGGAACGCTCATCCCTACCTTGACGCATGGACAGCGTCTCTGGTTGCTAAGCAACCTCAACGTCTGGCGGACTATACTCCTGCTGATCAAACAACTACGAATGCTGGAAACACAACAGACACACAATGTGTTATTATATACCATGTATACCATGTTTATTTAACCCCGATTAATTGTTATTTATTCCCGAGATTAATTTAAATCTAAACCCGATTCAAGCTCTATCATCTCACCGATGGTAGTGACCTTCATGTTTGCGGAGCCTTTGCGGAGCTGGAAAGAGAATGAGCGGGAGAAATTGGGCGGTCTCATCTACGCGCGTTACGCGCGTATCTGACCATTTGACACAAAATGGTCAAGCAACATTTTAGCTGCGTTACGCGCGTACATGGTACGCGAGTAACGCTTTTGGTGTGTTCGCGGCATAACACCAACATTAACCATCTCTAACTAAACCCTCTCTAACCTAACACCTAAACTAACCATCTCTAACCTAACACCAACATTAACCATCTCTAACTAAACCATCTCTAACCTAACACCAACATTAACCATCTCTAACTAAACCCTCTCTAACCTAACACCTAATCTAACCACCTCTAACCTAACACCAACATTAACCATCTCTAACTAAACCCTCTCTAACCTAACACCTAATCTAACCACCTCTAACCTAACACCAACATTAACCATCTCTAACTAAACCCTCTCTAACCTAACACCTAAACTAACCATCTCTAACCAGGTACCTAACCCGACCATCTCTGAACTAGTACCTAAACTAACCCTCTCTAACCTGGTGGCTGAAGGGTGACCTCTGGTCGTCTCTGGTGCATCATGGGACTGGCGAAGGGGAAGCTGGTTGGACAGGAAGTAGTTCACAGTGTTCGCAGCCCTCGCTGGAGGGCGGCCATGTTTGTGAGGGCGGAGAGGCGGTGTGCCGCAGCGGGGCGGGGCTATTTCAGGGCGCGCCTGGGGGTCTTTGGAGGAGTCACCCAGAGACTCCGCTCTGATTCACTCTGAGCGGTTCAGAGCCTCAGCACCCAGCAGCCTCTCTGCTCCATTCGACCCGCGGAGCGCGCCAGGCAGGGGGGGTTTAGCATATGTTCAAGTGTGTTTACACAAGCATGAGCAGGCACATCTCTGCTTGCACCTCGCAGAACCTCTGGGAGACGCATGCATCACGCAGCACACACACACACCGTCCTCCGTGTGTGAGGGGTGGTCTGTCTTTGAGCGCTGGATGTGTGTGCGTGAGTCACGCGCGCTCTCTTAACCCCGGTCAGCCCCGTGCAGCAGCCAATCAGAGAGTGTTTTCAAAGGTGATCTCGTTAGGCCGGTCCGTTAGCCGCTCGTTAGCTGCCTAACGAGCGGCCGGCGCCCTCCAGCGCCTCTCTCATCGCCTTCATTAGCCTTCCACCAGACCCCCCCGGCCGCGCTGGGTACGGCCGCCGCCCCCCTTCAAACACCCAATTAGGAGGGGGCCGCCTCGCAAAGCCACGCAGGGGCCACACTGTCATGGCATGGGTT
>OLKM01002435.1:58699-69373 GCA_900291075.1 Melanogrammus aeglefinus
ATCAGTCTCACGAGTCATAACCAACACCAGCTCAGAACCCAAACTACTGACACAGGGCTGTGCCCCGGCGGAGTGAGGGGGTTCTGCCCTACTGACACAGGGCTGTGCCCCGGCGGAGTGAGGGGGTTCTGCCCTACTGACACAGGGCTGTGCCCCGGCGGAGTGAGGGGGTTCTGCCCTACTGACACAGGGCTGTGCCCCGGCGGAGTGAGGGGGTTCTGCCCTCCTGACACAGGGCTGTGCCCCGGCGGAGTGAGGGGGTTCCTGCCCTTCAGGGCGGTGTGGCGATGGGCCGACAGGTCGACCGCAGAGCGGTGCGTCAGCACGGGCTGGCTCTCCCAGCGCGCCGTGGCCTAGCAGAGACCAATTTGACTGCACTACGATAGGTTAGCCCACGTAGCCCCTTTAGCCTAGCAGCTACACTGCACTACATAGGCTAGCCCACGTAGCCCCTGTAGCAGAGAGATGCTACACTCCACTACTACAATAGGTTAGCTCACGTAGCCTAGCAGCTACACACCAATACATTCATCTGAAATCCTTGGGTGTGTCTGTGGAGAGGCATTGGAGGAAAGTGATTGGCTGGGGGTGGGTTGTGGTGGTCAGGGCATTCATGATCGGAAAATGGCAAAATTGTTGGGATATCATTTCAAGTGCGTTGCTGCCAGCCCAGCAGCTGAAGCCATCTCTAGGAGACAGGTCAGTGAACAGAGAGACCGTACACAGAGAGACCGTACCTCTACAGAGAGACCGTACACAGGGAGACCGTACACAGAGAGACCGTACACAGGAGACCGTACCTCTACAGAGAGACCATACACAGAGAGACCGTACCTCTACAGAGAGACCGTACACAGAGAGACCGTACACAGAGAGACCGTACACAGAGACCGTAGCTCTACAGAGAGACCATACACAGAGAGACCGTACCTCTACAGAGAGACCATACACAGAGAGACCGTACACAGAGAGACCGTACCTCTGCAGAGAGACCGTACACAGAGAGACCGTACACAGAGAGACCGTACCTCCGTAGAGAGACCGTACACAGAGAGACCATACCTCTACAGAGAGACCGTACCTCTACAGAGAGACCGTACACAGAGAGACCATACCTCTACAGAGAGACCGTACACAGAGAGACCGTACCTCTACAGAGAGACCATACCTCTACAGAGAGACCGTACACAGAGAGACCGTACACAAACAACAGCACTCAGGGAAGGCTCTCAGGCAAAAGTCATTTTCGGCTGCCTTTCATGGCTGGTGAAATGGGAGATTTGATTGGACGTAGTGGTCATGGCTGGGGAACGGGGTGATTTGATTGGACGTAGTTGGTCATGGCTGGGGAACGGGGTGATTCGATTGGACGCAGTGGTGCGCTATATTAGTTCTGGGAGAAAGAGATGACTTGGGGAAGAATGAAACCCCTTGAAGCACACATCAGCGTGGGAAGCAGACCTCAACAGTAGAGAGAAGAACACACTGGACCCATTAGTTAGAGACACGTTAACACAATAACTCAGTAGTGTACCTTCTGGTTAGAACACGTTAACACAATAACTCAGTAGTGTAGCTTCTGGTTAGAACAGGTTAACACAATAACTCAGTAGTGTACCTTCTGGTTAGAACAGGTTAACACAATAACTCAGTAGTGTACCTTCTGGTTAGACACAGGTTAACACAATAACTCAGTAGTGTACCTTCTGGTTAGACACAGGTTAACACAATAACTCAGTAGTGTACCTTCTGGTTAGACACAGGTTAACACAATAACTCAGTAGTGTACCTTCTGGTTCGACACAGGTTAACACAATAACTCAGTAGTGTAGTCTTTGGTTATAGAGAGGTTAAAGCAATAACTGCGTACTGTACCCTTTGCTTAGAAAGGTTGAGTCCTTTACAGTCCCAAACTCTGGACTGTTAAAGTCTGACAGAAACTCTCTGGAGTAGTGCCTGTGTCTGTGTGTGTGTGTGTGTGTGTGTGTGTGTGTGTGTGTGTGTGTGTGTGTGTGTGTGTGTGTGTGTGTGTGTGTGTGTGTGTGTGTGTGTGTGTGTGTGTGTGTGTGTGTGTGTGTGTGTTGTGTGTGTGTGTGTGTGTGTGTGTGTGTGTGTGTGTGTGTGTGTGTGTGTGTGTGTGTGTGTGTGTGTGTGTGTGTGTGTGTGTGTGTGTGTGTGTGTGTGTGTGTCTGTGTATTTATGTGTCTGTGTGTGTGTGTGTGTCTGTGTGTGTGTGTGTGTGTGTGTGTCTGTGTATTTATGTGTCTGTGTGTGTGTCTGTGTGTGTGTGTGTGTGTGTGTGTCTGTGTATTTATGTGTCTGTGTGTGTGTCTGTGTGTGTGTGTTTGTGTGTGTGTCTGTGTATTTATGTGTCTGTGTGTGTGTGTGTGTGTGTGTGTGTGTGTGTGTGTGTGTGTGTGTGTGTGTGTGTGTGTGTGTGTGTGTGTGTGTGTGTGTGTGTGTGTGTGTGTGTGTGTGTGTGTGTGTGTGTGTGTGTGTGTGTGTGTGTGTGTGTGTGTGTGTGTGTGTGTGTGTGCGTCTGTGTGGGTTGACTTTGTTTAAGTTATTTTTTCTGCTGTTGATTCAATATTTATCTCCCATCGGGACACAGGTGTTCAGTTCCACTGAATTACAATGAGGGTATGTGTGTGTGTGTGTGTGTGTGTGTGTGTGTGTGTGTGTGTGTGTGTGTGTGTGTGTGTGTGTGTGTGTGTGTGTGTGTGTGTGTGTGTGTGTGTGTGTGTGTGTGTGTGTGTGTGTGTGTGTGTGTGTGTGTGTGTGTTTCTGTGCGGGAGGGAGAGGGAGAGAGGGAGGGAAAAGATGAGTAAATACTTGAGTTTGTTTTGAGTAAAAGGCTTTAATAAACGTAAGAAATCATTAATGAGAACACACCCACCACCCACACACACACACACACACACACACACACACACACACACACACACACACACAATCCCCCCCCCCCACACACACATACACACACATATATAACCGCCCCCCACACCACACACACACATCCTACGACTCCCCCACACCACACACACCCGCCCCCACACACACACACACACACACACACACACACACACACACACACACACACACACACACACACACACACACACACACACACACACACACACACACACACACACACACACACACACACCAGGATCAGACAGATTAGTTTCATGGTTCAGAGGAGTGGGAGGACTATTTGACCTTTAATGTTCTGTAATCAAACATCAAAGACCTATAACAACACACACAGGAACGCACACACACACACACACACACACACACACACACACACACACACACACACACACACACACACACACACACACACACACAGATCATACACACACACACGCACGCACGCACGCACGCACGCACGCACGCACGCACGCACGCACGCACGCACGCACGCACGCACGCACGCACGCACGCACACGCACGCACGCACGCACGCACACACACACACACACACACACACACAACACACACACACACACACACACAGATTCATACACACACACACACACACACACACACACACACACACACACACCACACACACACACACACACACACACACACACACACACACACACACACACACACACACACACACACACACACACACACACACACACACACACACACACACACACACACACACACAGGTAGGCAGGCATGCATACACACACAAGTAGGCACACATGCACAGACACACACACACACACATACACACACACAGAGACAGACAGGCATACACAAACGCACACATACGCACACACACACACACCCACGCCGGTCCACCGGTGGCAGTGATGTGTACCGACGTTGTTTGCGGGTCGTCAGCTGCCTGAGAGGCCTTCAGATCGTTACTGTATTAATCCACCGCTAGACAAGGAGCTCAATAAACACAGACACATTTCCCAGCATGCCTCCCACCCAGCAGGTTAACACCACGAGACACCTGTCGACCTGCCATCACCTGGACCAACCCCCTGCCCGGTGGCAGCCAATCAGGCCCTGTGCCCACTGTGGCCCTCCCAGATCTGTCTGACACCTGTGTGTACACGCAATGGAGATAGCTGTTAGTGGTTAGCTCTTAGCTTTTAGCTTTTAGCTGTTAGCCAGTAGCCATTAGTCGTTAGCTGTTATCTGTTAGCCGTTAGTGGTTAGCTGTTAGCTGTTAGCAGTTAGCTATTATGTGTTAGCCATTAGGTGTTAGACGTTAGCTGTTAGCTGCTATCTTTTAGCCGTTAGCTGTTAGATCTTAGCTGTTAGCCCTTAGCTGTTATGTGTTAGCCGTTTGCTGTTAGCTGTTGGCCGTTCACCCTAAGGTGTTAGCTGTTAGCTACACAGCTCTCCAAGCTGGCTTGTAGCTCATGTTGAGGGTGTGGTTTTAAACTCCTTCTAGTCAGGGTGAAATAAGGGGGAGACCAGGAGAGATCAGGGGGGAGACCAAGGGGGTAACAGGGGGAGACCAGGGGAGACCAGTGTCAGAGAAATGGAGAGGAGACAGAGCCCACTCCTCATATATTCAATTCAATTCAATTGTATTACTATAGCCCTCAATCACCTTCACAGTCTCAAGGGGCTCAACAGGCCAAATACTTAAGACACCCCCCTGACCCAAGCTCCCACAAGGCCCAGAAAAAACTCCCTTAATCAGCAAGGAAGAAATCTTGAGAAGCAACACATAGTTCTCTGAAGACCCGACAAGGTTTTTATATTTCAGGGAGGGAATGAAAGGAATCAGTGGATTAAACGGTTCACATGTTTAACGTGAGGATGAGTGGGAGAATTAAAGAGATATTCACGCTTCTATTCGGTTCTTTTCGTTCAGGCTGATTAAACTATATAACACTGCACACACAGCCTAGCGCGCATGTGTGTGTGTGAGTTTTCGTTATCGTTATCCGACAAATAGTGTCATAAAATCAATAAATTAACCGACAGAGTGACTCATATAGAGAGTGATATAGAGATTGATAGTGATATAGAAAGGGAAAGACTGATATGAAGAGAGTGACATGGTGATATAGATAGTGGTACTGGAGAGAGGGATAGAGTGACATAGGAATAGGAGGAGAGGAGAGGAGAGGAGAGGAGAGGAGAGGAGAGGAGAGGAGAGGAGAGGAGAGGAGGAGGAGGGGAGGAGGAGAGGAGAAGGAGAGGAGAGGAGAGGAGGGGGAGAGAGGAGAAGGAGGGAGGGGAGAGGAGGAGAAGGAGGGGAGGGAAGAGGAGGGGAGGGCGAGAGGAGAGGAGGGGAGGGGAGGGGAGGGGAGAGAGGAGAGGAGAGGAGAGGAGAGGAGAGGAGAGGGAGAGGAGGGGAGGGAGAGGAGGGAGAGGAGAGGAGAGGAGAGGAGAGGAGAGGAGAGGAGAGGAGAGGAGAGGAGAGGAGGAGAGGAGGAGGGGAGAGAGTCCATCCATTTGAGTGTTCGTCCCCTCCCAGCCGTGGGGTCCTGGTGGTTAAACAGCACAGCTTCCTCCGTCTCTACAGACTCTCACCGGAGGACCCCGGCCAGCGCCTCCGTCCTGACCCGCCCCCTGGTCCCGGCTCGGGGTGGGACCTCCTCACCGGGACCCCGAACTACAGGCGGACGCCCTGGAGGGCCGTCTGCAAACCCAGGCTCTGTCCCCGGCCAAGACGCGCTGTGGAGGGGCTTAGGAGGGGCCGAGACCCCCATCTGCAGCCTGGAGGAGGGGGGCTGTGTGTGTGTGTGTGTGTGTGTGTGTGTGTGTGTGTGTGTGTGTGTGTGTGTGTGTGTGTGTGTGTGTGTGTGTGTGTGTGTGTGTGTGTGTGTGTTTTGGCAGACTTTCACGGGATAGCAGATGGTCCGACTATTTCTTCCCTTTGGATTCATGAGTTAACACACACACACACACACACACACACACACACACACACACACACACACACACACACACACACACTCACAGACCAAACTCATACCCCCCCCCCCCCCCCTGTACAGTAGGAGGAAGAGTTCTCGTCCCGGCCAGAGGAGCCGGGACGAGATGTTGAGACGCTGAACGATCCCATTGACGAGCTCTAACGATGTTTACTCATTACTGGAGATTAGACTGGTAGGACACACACACACACACACACACACACACACACACACACACACACCACACACAACCACAACACACCACACACACACACACACACACACACACACACACACACACACACACACACACACAGAGTTTCCCATGAAGGCAGATCATAAAGAGTATCCATAATGAAGTCGTGGAACGATGCTGAATTATGGCTGGGGGTCGCTGAGAGGGGAAGAGAGGGGGGAGGTAACGGGGGAGGTAACGGGGGAGGTAAAGGGTGAGGTAAAGGGTGAGGTAAAGGGTTAGGCCATGGGTGAGCTTGGGCTGGAACACATCAACAACTTTAGTACGTTTAGACATCTAAATACTACCTATCCTCTATCCATCCAGGCTAATGTATGTGTGTGCGTGTGCGCGCACGCGTGTGTGCGTGTGTGCATGCGTGCGTGTGTGCATGTGTGTGCGTGTGTGGGGTTCGGAGCTAAGCTCCACCAGCTTGGGCCTCGGGGGTGTGTCATAACAAACACACCCAGATCACCCCCCACAGCCTGGGTGGTCCTGACTCAGGGTTCACCCGTCTGGAGTGTCTCTCTCTCTCTCTCTCTCTCCCCCTCTCTCTCTCTCTCTCTCTCTCTCTCTCTCTCTCTCTCTCTCTCTCTCTCTCTCTCTCTCTCTCTCTCTCTCTCTCTCTCTCTCTCTCTCTCTCCGGGTGTGGATACGCATTCTGTCAGAGTACCGCTGTTCTCTCTGAATGGCAACCCCTTCAAATACTAATATAAGACGAAGTACTGACTGAACGAAGACTATGCATTTCTTGCTTGTCTCTACCGTGAAACACCTAGAGGCCACTGGAGGAACTACAGGCTAGTCTCTAGTGAACCCCCTAGAGGCCAATGGAGGAACTACAGGCTAGTCTCTAGTGAACCCCCTAGAGGCCACTGGAGGAACTACAGGCTAGTCTCTAGTGAACCCCCTAGAGGCCGTTAGAGGAGCTACAGGCTAGTCTCTAGTGAACCCCCTAGAGGCCACTGGAGGAGCTACAGGCTAGTCTCTAGTGAACCCCCTAGAGGCCGTTATGCCGCGAACACACCAAGCGCGTACCTCGCGTACCATGCACGCGTGTAACGCAGCTAAAATGTTGCTTGACCATTTTGTGTCAAAAATGGTCAGATACGCGCGTAACGCGCGTAGATGAGACCGCCCAAAACTCCCCCCCCCCCCCGCCGCCATTTTTCTTTTGCTGAAACATTCACTGATCTTACCAGGACAGCCAGTTTCCTCGGCCACGTCGACCCACGCCCTCTCTTTCTTGTTCCTGTCCCGGTACAACACAATCCTGGTGTTGTACAGGACAGGACGGCTGCACACTGCGATGATGAGGTTTTGGTCCTCCATTGCGGTTCTGTCCTCTCCGTCTCTCTGCCAGTGACGTCGGGTCAAGCTCAACGCTGATTGGCTATTTCGGCGCGTACGCGCGTAAAAAGTTCAATTTTTTGAACTCCTCGTACGCGCGTATATATACGCGCGTATATATACGTGCGTATATATACGCGCCTCATACGCGCCTAACGCGAGTAAAATGTTGCTTATACGCGTGTAACGCGTGTACGCGTCTCATACGCGCGTAAACCATTGCCTATGGAAAAATTGCCGATTTTATACGCGTGATACGCGGGTAACGCTTTTGGTGTGGCCGTACCTTTAGAGGAGCTACAGGATAGTCTCTAGTGAACCCCCTAGAGGCCACTGGAGGAACTACAGGCTAGTCTCTAGTGAACCCCCTAGAGGCCACTGGAGGAGCTACAGGCTAGTCTCTGGTGAACCCCCTAGAGGCCGTTAGAGGAGCTACAGGCTAGTCTCTGGTGAACCCCCTAGAGGCCACTGGAGGAGCTACAGGCTAGTCTCTTCCACATGAGGCTCACAGTCAAGCGGTGATGGGTGCCACTTGGCCCCAACTGACAGGTTAGGGGCCCCTACAGGCTCTTGGGCCTCTTGGTCTCAGAGTCTCTCCCACTGATGAATCTCCCCCTCTCTGGTAACAAAGAGCTCCATTCTCCCGGCCTGTCCCCCTTCATCATCTCTTCCCACTCCCAGCCCGTTACCAACGGTAACCATCTCTCCCCGCTATCAATTGGTGCGAAAGAGTCAATTTAGGAAATCTATAAATCGCTGAGCACTCTAAAACACACACGTTGCGGAAGCGACTATTACAGAATCAATCCTTTCGACCGTCGTCAAGGCAACCCTCCCAGTACTTCATGACTGAATATTTAACGAGAGGGAAAGTTGTTGATCGAGTAGTGGATTATTAAATACAGATGAAATACTTTACATGATTCTGACCTACAGACATTAATCGTCTGGACTGATGAAATAGAATCACAATAATGGATAAAAAGTACTCGGTGAAACATAGTTACTTTGTAATTATTTTTGTTTGTATAATTAGTCTAAGCCTCATTATCAATTTGTTGTTCTGATAATAACCATAACAATAATGCAATCAGAAGGCCACTATAAGGGAACTGCATAATGGAATGACTGTCTGTAGAGAAGAGCTGGAATACTGATGAGCTGCTAGCACTTATATCTCCTCCTCTACTCCTATCTCCTCCTGTCCTCTCCTCCTCTCCTCTCCTCCTTTTTGAGCCTCCTCAGGAAGGGGATGGTGGACTACCCTACACTGTATGGGTGAGTAGTACTGTAGTAGAGCAGTATGGTACTATGGTAGTATAGTGTAGTACAGTAGAGTGTGTTATACAGTATAGTATATAACCGACAACATAGGAGGGCATTTCTTAGCAATAATATAGTGTATTCTTGTGTAGCGTAGCGTGAGACAGCATAGCGTCAGCATGGATCTGTCACACTACGCTGCGAGTCGTCTGATCAGGAGTGCTGAGATCTGGGAGAGATCTGGGATAACCAACCACTCAGGCGTCCCTCTCATGCGGTAATGAAGTCATCCATACGTGGGGTTGAGCGGTTGAACGTCTAATGAGGTGAACCGAGGAGATGGATGTCATCCAGCGACGGAGTGCTAGAAACGTATCAGCTAATGAACTTCTGTAAGGGCGAAGCGATTCACCCCCAACACGCCCGCTGATTGAATAGAATGCCAATTAAGACACACAAATATACATATTTATATAGCCAAATATATAGCCGTATGTGTATATGTATTATGCATTTCCACTTGAGGCCTCCCGAGTAGCCCAGGCTGCTGTGATTGGTCAAGCGCTTTGCTCGTGCATCTACTAAATCCCCAGCCCCCAGAAGGACTTGTGCACCTACGACATACAACAGCCGAAAGCCAAGGGAAAAAGCATCACCCCATTAGAGTGCCCTCATGCTCCATTCCCCAGGCGGCCCCCCCTACTGGGCCGTCATGGCACTACAGCCTCTCTCTGGTCCGCATTAAGGGCCGGTCACATCATCTCCTCCTGCCCCCCCCCCCCCCCCCGTGGCTCAGATCAACAGCTTCACGCTCTGATTCAGCGCGGATCGCTGCCGAGGCTGAACCCACCCTCACATCTGGCGTCCTTCAACCATCCAGTGCTCCGCCCCAGCCCTCCTCCTCTGCTCCTGCTCTGTTCTCCACTTAGCCCTCCTCCTCTGCTCCTGCTCTCCTGGGGGCCGCTCAGTTCCTCGCTCGGGGGCAACACATAGAGTTACGAGTACTGTACCATACATGAACTACATAATAGAACTGGAGTCAGGTCAGGGATCTGGGCTAAAGTGGGCCCTGCAGGTCCTGTGAGACCGGCACTCGGAGGCTGCGGTCGATGAAGTGTTAGGTTGGGTTGTCTCTACAAACGGTTTTACAATGACGGAATCGTTTTAGACGCCCACCCGATGCTGTGGTGACACTATCCAGCTGGTTAAGTCGTTAGTCTGGCTGACAGTTCAACTGCAAGGCTACCCTGCTGGGCTGACACTTAATATGCCTGGATACAGATGGCCTTCTATGCTAACATGGTAAGATAACAGATAGCCTGCTATGCTAACATGGTAAGATAACAGATAGCCTGCTATGCTAACATGCTAAGATAACAGGTAGCAAGATAAGCTCATTGGTTTGATGCTGCAGAGATAAGAGTTGTGAGGTTGGAGGTTTTATGCGCCAGATTTTAGAAAGCATCACTTGAGTGGAGGCAGAAGGTGACGGTGAAGAAGGCCTAAGTGCTTTACATGGCTTATGAAAGCTCTGTCTGACAACAGCAAGCTCAAACACCATAAACATTATTTATTCACTGTCAGAGGAGTTTTAGATAAGGCAGATAAAAGGTTTTTATCGCTCTTAAATATTTATAATGGATATACAAATCATTCAGTTAGTGTGGTTGTGAAAAGGATCAGGGGAGAGGGGAGAGGAGATGAGAGGAGGAGGAGAGGGGAGGAGGAGAAGGAGAGGAGAGGAGGAGGAGAGGAGAGGAGAGGAGGAGGAGGATGTGCAGGAGGAGGAGGATGGAGGAGTGAGGAGGATGAGGAGATGAGAGGAGGAGAGGGGAGGAGGGTGAGGAGTGGGGGAGGGAGGAGAGGAGGACGAGGGGGGGAGAGAAGAGGAGAGGAGGAGGATGGGGAGGAGGAGAGGAG
>OLKM01002436.1:0-22500 GCA_900291075.1 Melanogrammus aeglefinus
CCATCTATCACCCAACCCATCCATCCATCACTCAACCCATCCATCTATCACCCAACCCATCCATCCATCACTCAACCCATCCATCCATCACTCAACCCATCCATCTATCACTCAACTCACCCATCCATCCATCACTCAACCTATTATCCATCCATCCATCCATCACTCAACCCATAACTCAACTCATCCATCCGATCCATCCATCAGGTAAGGTCCAACACCCGTCCGGTCTCCAAGGTCGAGCCCGCCCCGCACAATCCACGAGCGGATACACCGGACGCGTTCAGCGTTCATCAAAATATCGAAGAGGTGGAACAGAACCGAGGGGGGGGAGAGAGAGAGAGAGAGAGAGAGAGAGAGAGAGAGAGAGAGAGAGAGAGCCGCATTACACGGATGCGAGCCGTCTTGACAAACATATCGAAGAGGTGGAACAGAACCGAGGGAGAGGAGAGAGAGAGAGAGAGAGAGAGAGAGAGAGAGAGAGAGAGAGAGAGAGAGAGAGAGAGAGCCGCATTACACGGATGCGAGCCGTCTTGACAAACAAACATACAACCCTCACATGTTACCGCTGCAGAGGTGAGGGCGCCTAGTGGAGGCGGAGAGCCACATCAGAGTCCTATAGACGCGCTGCAGAGCAGAGCTGCAGAAGAGCACAGGCGATCACGGGTAAGTCAAACACTACGCGACTCCTGCAAAGCTCTCCTTATTCACCTCTCTCGCATGCACACACACCGGCAATTGGGCAGGTTCTGCGGGGTATGAAGTAGTATCGTTAGGGGCATTGCATTTTTTTATGTGTTCACCGGAGAACGTGGCCGTCCTAAACGTGCTGCCAGTGGCCGGTAATCCGCAGTGCCGCCGGGCCGGGCGCAGCGTCCCGCCCGGCGGCACTGCGCATCCCGGGGATGATTCGGCGGTCTCGGGCGTTTTGCTGCTCTGCGCATATTACAAAATGAGATCAAAATAACACGGAGTAAAACAACAGCTTCATCCCCATTTGGCAAATAGACGTCGTCAAAGGTCGTTAGATGTTCGAAAAGGAAATGTCATTGCGGTTTTTGTGAAGAAACAAGACGTTTAACTTCTGCATGCCTCTGATCTTGGAGGCCCTGGGCGCGTCTGGTTCAGGGATCAGGGAAGTCCTGATGAGGGGGACATCGAATCAAAGCCAGGAATTCGCTAGTTCATGGCTGCTAAGTATTGTATTTGTCTCCAAAGTAATACACCTGACTTCCTGTAAGATGAATCTATTGTAGGCCCGATACCGCTATTTTTCCATCATAAATGTTTGGTCGCAGTGGTGGGCGACTTCTTCTGCTTTATTTATGAGGGAAGGACAAGACAGGCTATGTAGTCATGAATACATGTTGTTTTTTGAATTTAGCTCCAGTGCTATGCCTCGTCATCTATCGCGTGTCGACCTGTTCTAGCAGCACTAGCAGCAGCGGGACAGACTGCTGTTATTATTGACCATAGCTCAGGTAGCTGGGTTGATCTCTGATCAGCGTTAGAGGCCACAACGAAGCCAAAATTACTGTACCTAGCCAGGTGTGTTTCCTGATGTGTGCACGGCCTGCTTAAAATTATTTCCTTCTCCTTCCTACTCTTTCCTCACACACACACACACACACACACACACACACACACACACACACACACACACACACACACACACACACACACACACACACACACACACACTCTCTTTGCCATGTGTGGTCGATTAATGCAGCTATGACAGAGTAAGCCTTTCGTGACGTAGTCGGGAGTCAATGGTCTTATATAACAAACCAGCAAGGGTAACATCTGGTGTTCCTCTCTCAGGAGGGAGTTGCCTTCGCGCACACACATCCACACATGCACTAGCACACACACACGCGCGCACGCACGCACGCACACGCACACAGCACACCTGCACAACCGTGCACAAACAGAGATGTTTGTGTGTGTGTGTGTGTGTGTGTGTGTGTGTGTGTGTGTGTGTGTGTGTGTGTGTGTGTGTGTGTGTGTGTGTGTGTGTGTGTGTGTGTGTGTGCCCATGTTGGTGTGTGTTTGTGTGTGTCTTTGTTGTGGTTGAAGTTGTGGTAAAGTAGTTTTTAATGTTTTTAGTTTGTTTTACCTTGGTTCCTTAAAGCAGTGTGTTATTTCTCACCTACTGCAGGGACAAACACTGCTTTGACATACATAAAGTCAGCAGCTCATAACAGGACTAAGGCTAGAGCCGGTCAGCCGTTTATTTGTTGTTGAGACACACGTTCAACCATGGTCTGTCCTCCACTGTTGAACAGACCAGTAGAGTGGACACAATCCCCTTCAGATGTTAGTGACGACTGTCGGCCCAACAAAGATGTGTTTGTGGAACTATGATGGAGGAACCGTGATGGTGGAACCGTCATGGGGGAACTATGATTTTTCATTTGTTTCACGACTAAAGACTGGTCAGCACATGTTCTCGCTGTGAGTTGAGAGTATTGTTTATTGATTATTATTGAGCATTGATTATTGTCGATCAAAGTGCTTCGATCCACCTCCGCCTTGTGACTGGCTCAACATCTTTTCATACGACGGTATGGTTTGGAAGGACGTTGAGGATGCTGGTAATTGTGAGCAGATGATACATAGAATGGATCCATGAGACCATGAATCACAACAGCCTTTAAAAGGACAACAGTGATGTATGATGAGACAACGATACTTTTAAATACCTTGTGGTCAAATATGATGGATTAGATATCATAATAACAACGTTACCTCGTAGCCCCAGCCCCTTCAATAGCAGTGCTTGCTCAAGCTGTTCAGTGAAATGCTGCCTGTCCAATATCTTTTTTCCTTTGTTTCACTACTAGAGACTGGTCAGCACATTTCTTTGCTGTGAGTTGAGAGTGTTGAATATTGAGCATTGAGTATTGAGTATTATTGGACATCATAAAGCAGATCTGAAAAATGGCTCAGAGCGGGCAGTTTACAGAGCTAGCACTAAACTGAAGCCTGCATGGACCCCATGTTATGTATCCATGACAGTGTTTACGGCATGCCCGTATTTTGATAGCATGCCTGTATATTAATGTAACGGATGACGTGTTTCCGTGTGGGTGTGTCCGTTGGGATAAGTTTGAGTAAACAGTTGAACTCATGAGGCTCCCGTGTTTCGCGTAGTGTTTGCACACACAACACCCCAGTCTGGAGGTCATGGTTTAAAAAGCTGATGTTGCAGCTTTGAAATACATGTTTTAAACAGGACCTGACACACACACACACACACACACACACACACACACACACACACACACACACACACACACACACACACACACACACACACACACACACACACACACACACACACACACACACACACACACACACACACACACACACAGGTTCGTGTTGTCAGGGAGGGAATGTAATAAAGATGCCTTTGGGCTCTTGAGCTGGCTGCCTAATAGATGCACATCTGAAACACAATTTCATAACCCATCGTGGACAACCAGGACGGTTTAGATTATGAAGACCATCCGTCACCCTCTAGCATAGAGACAGTCTACATACAAAATCAAATTTGGCCTAAGCATGTCTTCCAATACAGTTCAGCTGGCACCCAGCTGAGTATCACTAGAGTTTGCGCTCCCTGGTCTGATTTTGAGCTTTCTGGCCTAGTTGGCCTGCTTCCATGTATGATCTGGGCCACAAAACACGTCCTGGGACACGTCCCGGGACAGAGCACCAGCTCAAGACAGCGGCAACACAACACAGCGGGCTTAGCTTCTGATTGGTTCAATCGTGTTGGTTCAATCATGTGATCTCAAGTTGCATAATGGTAGTTCACATATTTTTTAGATTACCGAGCAAGCAGTTGTTATTCATCTGACTTTAATGGTGGAAAACCAAAGGTGGCTTGGAATCATGTGATGACTCATGACCCCTCATTCTTTTTTCCCCCACTTTGAATTTGATCTATCCAAAAGGAAATTAATACTGGAAAATGGAGCTTGTGTGTGTGTGTGTGTGTGTGTGTGTGTGTGTGTGTGTGTGTGTGTGTGTGTGTGTGTGTGTGTGTGTGTGTGTGTG
This sequence comes from Melanogrammus aeglefinus, assembly GCA_900291075.1. Taxonomy (NCBI): domain Eukaryota; kingdom Metazoa; phylum Chordata; class Actinopteri; order Gadiformes; family Gadidae; genus Melanogrammus; species Melanogrammus aeglefinus. Next base: position 4,069 of record OLKM01002436.1, read on the forward strand.
TGTGTGTGTGTGTGTGTGTGTGTGTGTGTGTGTGTGTGTGATAGACATGCACACACAGGCACCATTTAAAGTTTGACGTGGTCTCCGTCTCTATGTAAACGCACATAGCAGATATAAGCTATGCGACAGTTTGTGCCGCTAACATCTTCAGTCACCTGGGGAGAAACACGAGCTGCTGAGTCAGGTGTCAGCAGCGCTGCGACAGGCAGGGAGGCCTCCTGTCGCTGATGAACCGCCAGGCGGAGACGCAACTTGAGAGGCGTGTGAAACGCTTCACACACTGCTGCATGGGGCCGCAGGCCGTGCCGCCAACACAGGGGGCCGCCTCACCCCTCTAGACCGCCTCACTCCTCTAACCCTGATCCAGGAGTCATAGTGTGCTGTCTCACTCCTCTAACCCCGATCCAGGAGTCACAGTGTGCTGTGCCACTCCTCTAGCCCCGATCCAGGAGTCACAGTGTGCTGTCTCACTCCTCTAACCCCGATCCAGGAGTCACAGTGTGGTGTCTCACTCCTCTAACCCTGATCCAGGAGTCATAGTGTGCTGTCTCACTCCTCTAACCCCGATCCAGGAGTCACAGTGTGCTGTCTCACTCCTCTAACCCCGATCCAGGAGTCACAGTGTGCTGTCTCACTCCTCTAACCCCGATCCAGGACTCGCAGTGTGCTGTCTCACTCCTCTAACCCCGATCCAGGAGTTGCAGTGTGCTGTCTCACCCCTCTAACCGTGTGCTCATGTCTGTCTCACTCCTCTAGCCCCGATCCAGGAGTCACAGTGTGCTGTCTCACTCCTCTAACCCCGATCCAGGACTCGCAGTGTGCTGTCTCACTCCTCTAACCCCGATCCAGGAGTTGCAGTGTGCTGTCTCACCCCTCTAACCCTGGCCTCACCTCACAGTGTGCTGTCTCACCCCTCTAACGCTGGGCTGATCCAGGTCAGTGTCTCCCACTGAGCAGCAGGTCAGAGGTCAGTGTTGCAGCAGTGCAGGCGGTTTTGTCGGGTTAGACACGTTGTTAAGGAGGGCTGTCGACGTGAGACTGTCTATAGCCAGCCGTTTCCGGATTTCCTGTCGAGGATTAATGGAATTCATTTATGTCTAGGTCAGGTGAAAAAACACATGAAACATTGAATGAAAATCCGAAAGGAAACTCGGCACACGCTTCAACGTATGAACCCCAACCTGCAGTTCCTTTACTGGGCCAGCAGGGGACACCATAACACCGCACAATGCGTTGCGGCTGAAACCCAATCCTTTGTAGGTTGGCACACACTGATGCAAGAAGCCGATCAGAGCTTTGGGAATGATATACATTATATGACTCACCTCCTGTGGCTAGTTCTCTTTATTAATAAAATAAAATAGAAGTCTGTCGTTCGCCCACATTGTGCTACGCCCCATCTGGTTATTTAGAGGTCGCTATTTGCGTGAGGGAAGGTGGGAGCTATAATGGTACAACCAGATGTAAGGTAGTGACAGGGGGAGCTGATGAGGAGAGGAAGGAGAGAGGACGAGGGAGGGAGGATGGACCAGAAGCTGACGATGGCCAAGCCCAGGGTCCAGCTAGAGGGGGGGGGGGATCGCTGGCCCCCCAAGTATGCAATCTTCGGACAGATGTCATGTATAACTCCAGGTCTAAATCTCTACCTCTGTCTCCCTCTATCTCCTTCTTGTTCCCCTTCTCTGTCCCTTTATCTCTCTCTCCGTGTCCCTGTCTCTCTCTCTCTCTCTCTCTCTCTCTCTCTCTCTCTCTCTCTCTCTCTCTCTCTCTCTCTCTCTCTCTCTCTCTCTCTCTCTCTCTCTCTCTCTCTCTCTCTCTCTCTCTCTCTCTCTCTCTCTCTCTCTCTCTCTCTCTCTCTCTCTCTCTCTCTCTCTCTCTCTCTCTCTCTCTCTCTCTCTCTCTCTCTCTCTCTCTCTCTCTCTCTTCCCCCCCCTTCTCTCTCTCTCTCTCTCTCCCCTCTCTCTCTCTCTCTCTCTCTCTCCTCTCTCTCTTCCCCCCTCTCTCTCTCTCTCTCTCTCTCTCTCTCTCTCTCTCTCTTTTTTTCTCTCTCTCCCTCTCCCCTCCTCTCTCTCCTCGAGGGAGGCCTAGTGATAGGTAGACAGTGTGGATGGGAACAGGAGGAACAGGCTAGCCCAAGGTCGAAGCGTGAACGCTGACTGAGTTAGCGGCAGACTCGTGTGGGCCACAGGGTGCTCTTCCCCGACCGTCCGTATTGGCCATGGCACTGATGGGCCTCGTGAAGACCACATGACGAAGGGTTTGCTTGGTCTTGATTTGCTGCTGCGGTTATAATAATAGCTGTTATTGGTTCAACGTTGTTCAGCTTCCAAATCCATGAAGAATTCTTGTGTTTCTTCAAAGAAACGTTTAGAATTGTGCTTGTAAAAGCATATCTACATTATAAATACAGGAATATTATATTCAACGTGTGTTAAAGTCATAATACCGTGTCTTCATAGCTTTCTCTCTCCACGCACGCAACGCACGGTCGCACAAACACACACACACACGCACGCATGCACGGTCGCACGAACACACACGCACGCACGCACGCACGCACGCACGCATGCACACACACACACACACACACCTTTCTTCACTACTATAGTCTTCTTATTATGTATCTATCCACTTGCTGCAGTGTATTAGTATGGCCATGTGGCCTCTCACAAAGCGTAGCGTAAACATACGGTAAGACTCGTCTTTCCTCTGTGATTGTGATGTGAACCAACCTTTGACCCACAACATGCCCATGTGTGTGTTTCATGTGCAGACAGGGACCATAGCGTGTCCATTGACGTCTTTGTCTGGATGCTGTTCCATCGAATGCAGGAGGGAGCCTGACTCGCAGTGTTATCATACACGTTTCACCACCACTTCACATGATCCTACCGCCCTCCTCCTCCTGCTGCGTGGAACATTTGATGGCCAAGAGCTCGTCCATAGCTCCAGTACAGCGGGAGGGGAAGTATCTCAACCACTCAACCGTCTTTGACCATTGATTGATCCAATCAATGGTCAAAGACCATTGGTCTTTGACCATTGATTGGTCTTTGACCATTGATTGATAGATTACAACCGTAATTTAGATTACGGTTGTAATCTAAATTCCAAATTTCAAATACTAGATTCTAAATTCTGAATTCTACTTCTTTGAATAATTGAATTACACAATATAAGCCTAAACTGACTCCACTTAAGTTGCAATGGAAGCACACAAAGCATATCCAATCCCAGAATTTAGAGAACATCTTCTGCCTTCATAGTCCTGGCTAATAGTGCCAACCTGAACCCACATGTGTGCGCTTCTGGGAGTAAGTCAGTGAGTCAGCACGCGCGCGCGCGCGTGTGTTTGTATGTGTGTGCGGGCGGGCGTACATGTGCGCGTGTGTGTGCGTGTTTGTATGTGTCTCTGTGTGTATGTATGCATGTGTGTGTGTGTTTATGTGTGTGTGTGTGTGTGTGTGTGTGTGTGTGTGTGTGTGTGTGTGTTTGTGTGTGTGTGTGTGTGTGTGTTGTGTGTGTGTGTGTGTGTGTGTGTGTGTGTGTGTGTGTGTGTGTGTGTGTGTGTGTGTGTGTGTGTGTGTGTGTGTGTGTGTGTGTGTGTGTGTGTGTGTGTGTGTGTGTTTGTATGTGTGTGCGGGGGGCGTACATGTGCGCGTGTGTGTGCGTGTTTGTATGTGTCTCTGTGTGTGTGTATGCATGTGTGTGTGTGTGTGTGTGTGTGTGTGTGTGTGTGTGTGTGTGTGTGTGTCCACCTATGAGTCCACCTCTCTGTCACCCAGGCTGCAGCAGCACCAGATCATGAATATTCATGAGGACACAAAGGAAAACTTTAAATAATCATTGGACACAACCTCGATTTCGGTTCACAGGCTCTGCTCTCAGGGTGAATGCTGCCTTGCTCCCGAGCACTCCTCCTTGGCCTCAGGTGTTCTCCCCTCCCTGGTACCTGCTGGTGCGGCCGTGTTCTGTCCGTTCAGCCGGAACACGCCCATGCACGCAGAGCAGGTCCAGCAGGTCGCTGGTCAGGAGGCCATCCCCCCCATCACCGTTTGTTGGTTATGAACATCATTATATTCTATCTTCAAAACCATCGCCAACAGGTTATGCTCCAGCAGAACAGTTAAATGCTCTGACCACATTATGGTCATGTTAATGTTATGATTTCTAGCTAGTCGTTTAATCATTTTCTAATATTTGCATGGGCAATAATGCAATATGCATGTGTGAGGTACTATTTTTACGGGATAAATATCTAAACCATCCTTAGGTTATCCACAGTATAACCAATCAATGTTCTATTGATCGAGCAATACAATGACAATGCCTGTAATCCACTTTGAATGGCCCAAAGGCCTGCAACACAGGAAGTAGTATTCAGGAAGTAGAGGATGTATAGAAGCATCTATGATGCAACATAAGCTTTTACCATGTGTTCTGTCATTGTTTTTGTCCCCTCAAATACACACAATGTCAATGAGACCTTGTTGTCTTATGGAGACAACAATGTTGTTCGTCCTGGCACCTAAAAATACTACTTAGTTGTTCAGCATCTTATCCTAGCTGTCTTTGTCGTATACGGGGAATGCGTTAACCTAGTGATTGTCAGTGCTCGGCACTTGGTTGTGTGAACATCCTTACTGTACCCACAGTGATGTGTTGTTTGTCCTTCTTCTGACAAATGTACTTATTTGAAGTCGCTTTAAAATAAAAGCATCTGCTAAATGCTCTGAAGGGAAATGTTCTGTCATGAGGCTCACTGTAAACTCCAGAATCCCCCGGTGTGTGTTGGTCCGTGAGTCGGACCGGGGTTTGTACCGTGATCCTCGTAGCGTTCCAAACGCTGTGAGGCCAGATGCAGCGAGAACATATGCTGGCCCTCCCTCAGCGTCCAGGGCGGGGCTGCTCTCCATTACAGCGGTCTCTGTAGTCCTCAGGAACGCCAGGTGACACTGGGACACCTTGCGGGGGGATTCCCAGCCATCCATTCCCCACCTGTCAACCCCCCCGCCCCGGCCCCCCGGTGTGTACGCGATGGTTTGAACGACCTGGATGTGGTCGCAGGTGAAGAGCGAGCAGAATGGAAGTTCCTTTTGTTGTTGTTGTCGACTGGGCAGAACAATGTTACCCTGGTAACAAAGGGTGCCATGTTCAGCTTGTGGCCCCCGCGGGGCCGTTTCCTCTGCTGGAAATCTGTGAGTGTGCTAGGACAACTGCTGACATCCCCCCACGCCCTGGGAATGTGTGTGTGTGTGTGTGTGTGTGTGTGTGTGTGTGTGTGTGTGTGTGTGTGTGTGTGTGTGTGTGTGTGTGTGTGTGTGTGTGTGTGTGTGTGTGTGTGTGTGTGTGTGTGTGTGTGTGTGTGTGTCAAATGGATTGTGTGTGTTTTCCTGTTAGTGGGACTGCTTGGCTTTCAGCAGCCTATTGATTAGGTTAACCAATGGGAAGAATTGAACGTTAACTAGTTCCCAGATGTCAACTGATATGATTGGCTTGTCGCCCTAACGCTGCAGGAATGAAAGGCTGGGATTGACCTAAGCCCCCCCACACACACACACACACACACACACACACACACACACACACACACACACACACACACACACACACACACACACACACACACACACACACACACACACACACACACGGGGGGGCAGAAGACAGCAGGGTAATGGTTTAGCGTCAGAGGTCATCCGTCTCTCTGCTAGTGGACCCTGCGCTAAGAGGGAGGCGCTGAGAGGAAGCTTGTGTGGGAGGGACATCACTGGACAACCTCTAATGGAGTAATGTGTCCTGCTGGTGATTTGGTTAATGTTCATTCACTGTCATTCACTCAGGGCAGCCATGAAGCCTAATTCGATCTTCCTGGCCTCCAACCACTGACAAAGGATGAGGTTATGAAACCAAATAAAAATAAATAAAACGGATGTATTCTATAATTGTACGTGTCACAGCCAGGGCCTCTACAGCACCACCCTCCTGTGTCAGTCTCCTTATTCACAACACGCGTCCCGCTCCGTCAGGACCATACAGCCGCCTGGAAGAAGATGCAATGTACACAAAACATGAGCTGCAACCGGTGACTGTGTGTGTGTGTGTGTGTGTGTGTGTGTGTGTGTGTGTGTGTGTGTGTGTGTGTGTGAGACTGGCGTGACAGGCTCCAACATGCAACAATAGACTTCTGGGATTGAAAGGAGCGCAGTACAGAGAGAGGGACAAAGAGAGAGGAGAGGGATGGACTGAGGAGGAGATGGAGGCGTGCCATCTGTCACTACAGAATCATAGCAATAGTACACACAGACTTTCTGACCAGATCCAGGTTAAGCAAGTTAGCTATACACACACATTAACACACGTGCACACACAGGCATGTGACCACACACACACACACACACACACACACACACACACACACACACACACACACACACACACACACACACACACACACACACACACACACACACACACACACACACACACACACACGTCATGCGTGATTCCGGGCCCCCTTCAGGCGAAGTGGTGCATTACGACTAAGAGCAATTACAGTAATTGACACTGTGACCCAAAACGTTCTATACATGTGTTAAGGGAGGAGCCCTCTGTGTGTATGGGTTTCCAGTTCCTGACACCTTCTGTAGCGGACAGGTGATTGCATAGAATGTTGTAAGTTAATTAGTATATTAGCATTGCCATAACTAGGCCATTCTTTAAACAATCAAAATCCCTTCTCGGTTTCTTAATCTGACACGTCCGTAGATCATGTGTGCCAAATATTGGCAAACTTGAGGCCATGGTTATTTGGAAGAAGTTTTCCTGCATTTTTCCCTGTACAAAGAAGGCGATCCATCATGGGTCCAAGAGGATCAAATGTTCATCATGTAGAATAAGATCTGTACACTCAGCTTCAGAGGTCTGCATCCCTCAGGGTGGCGCGCTGAGCATTTGACCGGAGTGAAAAATGGTCCCAAAAAACTTTTATGCAATGATTGTCTGAGCTATAAACCATGTGTTACATATCCTGCGTAACATTTATTCCCAAACCCTATAATAGCAATCTACAGAATCCTCTCTAAATGCCTAATAAAACGTACTTCACCATCAAAGAGGAGGCCATTTAGCCATGAAAGGTTTTTCTGCTCTCCCAGCTGTACTGATCCACTCACACAACTGGTCACACTTACACACATATACACTTACACACACACACACACATACACACACAACACCATTTAATCAGTTTCTCTAACTTCCTGCCCCTCTCTGCAGCCGGCTAGACCCCTGATTAATTTTCTTTCAGCACCTAAAAGCAGATGGAAAGTGATGTCTCTCTCTCTCTCTCTCTCTCTCTCTCTCTCTCTCTCTCTCTCTCTCTCTCTCTCTCTCTCTCTCTCTCTCTCTCTCTCTCTCTCTCTCTCTCTCTCTCTCTCTCTCTCTCTCTCTCTCTCTCTCTCTCTCTCTCTCTCTTTCTTTATATTTCAACTGACCCCCAGTCCCCAACCCCCAACTCCATTCAACGCCTCAGGGCTAGAATGGCCATTGTCTCTCCACACACACACACACACACACACACACACACACACACACACACACACACACACACACACACACACACACACACACACACAACTGAAAGTGGGCCAAGAAGCTGCGACATCCGACTGCAGTGAAGGTGGGGGGGGGGTCGGAGGCTACCTTGTGTGTGTTAGGATCAGATCTGGGCTGATCTGGTCTTCCATGTCATTATCTCGCTTGATCGCCCCTCAGTGCTCCAGCATGAGAGAGCGAGGCCGTCTTAACCCTTACTGATCTGTGAACCAGATATCATCAGACACCACAGATGGTTGCTGCATCATACATCACTTTGTTTACTTTGTGTGCAGTACTAGTTGTGCTCTCTTGGACAGTGAGATTATTTGCTGGATAATGAGTTAACCTAGGGTCTGCCTAGACACCCCACTTCCTCCCCTCCTGCTTATTGCATGACGTACGTCCCGGCACTTAATGGACACACACCTATTGTATGTCGTATTTAGCTATAGTACTTAGTTGTGTACCATCTCATCCAAGCTGTCTTGTTGTAAACGGGGAATGGGTTAACCTAGTGATGGTTAGCGCTTTGCACTTGGTTCTATCAACATCCTTTCTGTACCGACAGCGATGTGTTGTTTGCCCTTCTTCTGACAAATGTACTTATTGTTATGCGCTTTGGATAAAAGCGTCTGCTAAATGCATACGACTCTGCATAGCCCCCCCCCCCCCACCCCTCCTGCTTATTGTATGTTGTATGGCCTGGCACTTCATTCAAATTTTATTAGGAATAACCCCTTGAGATAAAGCCATCTCATTTTCAAGGGGGTCCTTAAAAACATAAAGTACAATAACAACATTTTAACAACATATTTCTTAAGAACGAAAACACAAACAAAAAAATAACACACACATACACGCACACACACACTTACATATTGAAAGCTCAACATTAATCTTGCATCGATTTATATAGGGAAGAGGTAATGTGGTAGCATCCGTAATAACAAACCAAATGTAGACGTTTCATCACAGTATGTGATTAAATACATGTACAGCTGTTCCTATAGTACGATGAATTTCTTTTCAGTATAGAGACGAAACAGATCTAATGTTGTCAGGTATATTTTCCCAAATCGGATGTAGCTTTGAACATAAATGCTATTTTAGCTATAGACTTGGAGACTGCAGGGACAGAGAAAAACAATTGTGACGAGTGTCTATGTTGTTAAGTCGAAGAGAAAACAGCTGCTATAAATAAAACGCGTAACTGAAATGAATACATTTAAAAATAAATTGCTGCTAATGTACGTGTCTTCTTGATGTTGGAGAGGGCCACTTAATGTACGCATTTGTTGTATGTGGTAGTTAGTTATAGTACTTTAACAGTTAACTTATAGTAATTTAACTAACTACCAGTACTAGTAATAGTTGTGTAGCATCTTATCCTAGCTATCTTTGTTGTCTGCTGGGAATGGGTTAGCCTAGCGATTGTTAGCGCTTTGCACTTGGTTCTATCAACATCCTAACTGTACCGACAGCCATATATTGTTTCACCTTCTTTGGACTAAGGTACTTATTGTAAGTCGCTTTGGATAAAAGCGTCTGCTAAATAACCATGTCTCCATGTAGCCTCTCTTTCTGAAGTGTTACTCAAAGGCGTCCCGAGGTAAACACACCCAGCCTGTTCCAACGCCATGCTGACGTTGTTCAGCACCTCAGCTGAGCTCAAGTGGGGGCCCCGCTCAGAGCCGGGCCCCGGGGCCTACAGGGGCGCAGAGTGAGGGGCCGCTCGGTGATTGATTGGTGTCCTAATCCAAACCCCCCCTCATGGCGGTAGCTGGAGGATCTCCACCGCAGGGGGGTGGGGGGGGTCCCTGGTGGTCAACGTCCTTATCCCTGGAGACTCGGAGTGTATTTGTGTGTGTGTGTGCGCGCACGCAATGTAGTGTGTGATTGTCTGTGTCTTTACCTATCTAGGTGTGTGTGTGTGTGTGTGTGTGTGTGTATTTGTCTGTGTGTGTTTCTTTGTGTGTCTAGCGGTGGTGTGTGTCTGTGTGTGTTCATGCATGTTGGTTCGGTTATGTGTTTTTATATGCATGTGTGTGTACATGTATACATTTGCCCTGCAGGGGTTCATTATGTATTCATAAGGCATGCTCTGAGCCCGGGGGGGAGGGGGGGTTTGAGCTGAGTGACAGATACTCCGAGGCCTGGGGGGGGTAGAGCAGTTAGCTGATGTCACCTGTCCCATTAGCCACGTCAGTCACAACATTAAACATGTTACATGGGGAGGTATGCGTGGTTGAAGAGACTAACGCTAGTGCCATGTCCTGGCACTGCTCTGCCATAGGAGTGATCAGAGAGCCAACGGCAAAGGGAAGAAAGGTCTTGAACATCAGGGAGAGACACCACGAGGACAGCCAGGACAGGCTGGAGTCTGGATCTACATCTACTTTTACTTTTAGGGCATTTAGCAGACGCTTTTATCCACAGCGACGTACAATAAGTACACTTGTCAAAAGAAGGTGAAACAATACAACGCTAACGCTAACGGTACAGTTAGGATGTTCATAGAACCAAGTGCCAAACAATAACAATCCCGAGGTAAACCCATTCCCCGTACACAACGACGACAGCCAGGATAGGATGCGACACCACTCAGTACTATGCTACACTCCCAGGACGTGGAGACGCCTGCGTCTTGCTGAGAATGTTCCTGCTGAAGGTCATCACTGGGACCCTCAAAGGTCACAGCCTCCTGTTTGGAAATGAAGATACGTCCTGACTATTACAGACGCCATCACACGTCAGCTCTATAGATATGTCAGCTGAGACGTGCTTGAGTGTGTGTGTGTGTGTGTGTGTGTGTGTGTGTGTGTGTGTGTGTGTGTGTGTGTGTGTGTGTGTGTGTGTGTGTGTGTGTGTGTGTGTGTGTGTGTGTCTCCATGGACATTTAGGACGGTGGCCAATGGGCCGTGACGGGTCACACTGAATGCCACGGTCAGAGATCAGAGAGGAATTAAATAATGAAACACACCAGCACACCGCCAATGACCTTTATCATGCACACACACACACACACGCACACACGCAGACACACACACACACACACGCAGACACACACACACACACTCGCATGCACGCAAGCACGCAAAACACACACACACACACTCACACAAACACGCACACACGAAATGACACACATAAATAACATGTGAATGGTACAGCGGGAGCTATACAGTTTAATGGATGAAAAGGTTACCCCGCCTCGCGCATTGTGCCCACACCGTCACACACTGAGGGGTTCATAGACCAGCCGCCACGCCTCCACCTCTTCAACACTCATTTCATGATGGATGCTCTCTCTGGCTAATGGAGGCTGACCCAACGTGAGCTCCTCCCCATGTCCCCATGTAGGAGAATATTAGTGTGTGTGGGAGAATAGAGTTGTGTATGTGAGAGAGTATAGTTGTTAATGCAAGAGAATATAGTAGTGTGTGTGTGTGTGTGAGAGAGTATAGTAGTGTGTGTGAGAGAGTTTGAATGAAATGGAAGTCAGTTTGATTCCTCAGTTCCTGATTGGCTGACAGAATTCAAAATTCTAAATCATTTCGATCTGGAATTTCCAGCGATTCTGTTTTGCTGCGTTCGCACCAAAAAAATGATTTGGATGCTTGTTTGCGCGGTCGTCTGAGTTTGAGAGAGGCTTCCTCTCGTGACCGCCAATTCATTCTCAACCATGGCCCGTCTCTACGTGTTGGTGGAAGTACCAGAGACGTCAGGGAAACCGACGCAGTCGTTGAGGATTCATAATATCATCCGCTCCGTAAAATATTCGGATCTAGAACGCTCCCGGGGGGAGCTCTATATCTAAATAAAATAAGATGATATATAGACATCTGTATAATATAACGGCCAAAATCTGTGTGCGCCTGCGGATGATATTATCAATCTTAACGACGACGAAGTTTGTTGCCGGAGCTCTGGGAGTCCGCAAACGGCAACAAACCGTTTCTCCTCCATGTCGCGGCTCAATCTGGACTTCAGATGGATGTACATACATGTAAAAGGATTATAATAGTGTGTGTGTGTGTGTGTGGGTAATACCAAGTATGAATTGTGTCCCAGGTGGCCCCTCATACATGTGTGACCTTACTGGTTGACTTCACGTGTGTAACTAGATATAACCCCAGCACACCTTAGGGCCTGCTGCACTGCGACACTGCATGTAGGTCACTAGCCCAACTCCACACACACACACACACACACACACACACACACACATACACACACATACACACACACACACACACACACACACACACACACACACACACACACACACACACACACACACACACCACACACACACACACACACCAAACTACAGACACAAACAAGCACCACACACACACACACACACACACACACACACACACCACAACACACACACCAAAACTACACACACACCAACACACCAAACTACAAGACACCAAGCAACAAACACACACACACACACACACCACACACACACACACACACAACACACACACACACACACACACACACACACACACACACACACACAGAGAGGCAGCATTGGGAGCTGGCTTCCTGGGCTGTGATCGCACTAACGATGTGCCTGAGGCGAGGCGAAAATAAAACGTCTGCAACGTCTCTTCTAAACGCACTGCCTGTCTTTATTGTTTTAATGAGTTACTCATGTACACGCTTCCATCGTCAGAGTCAGAAGCAGGTTGCAACCCACGGCCAAGGGACTACTTTTGTGTTACCTTAAACCGGAGCAACCAATCAGCGTACTGCTTCCTTCACTTGATGAGTGCCTGCTAGTGGGACACACAGCAGGCTCGACGGACACTATCTATCTCTGTTTGTATTGGTCCTTCACCTCCAGTCGGGGTCAGAGCTTCAGCCCCCCCCCAGAAGGTAAACGGTGATACAACATGTTGAGGGGGGGTTGTCCCCCGTTTGTCTCTCCTCCTCCCCGCTGTGTCTCAGTGCCCAAGGGGTCCCAGACAGGAGGGGCTTACGGAGGGCGTGTGTGTGAGTGAGTGAGGGTGGTATTGATTGGGGCAGATGTTCTACATGGCCTCATGCCACAGATGGCCAGTCAAGTTGTCTCCTCTTGTTCTTACGTTGTCTTGGCCCCTCATTAGACATGCAGGGGCTTGTAAAAAGTAATGTTTGTATCTGTTTGAGGTGTGTGTGTGTGTGTGTGTGTGTGTGTGTGTGTGTGTGTGTGTGTGTGTGTGTGTGTGTGTGTGTGTGTGTGTGACTCAAAGGGCTCCAGCTGACCAGCTGCTACTCCAGGCCATTGTTTCGTCAGACGCCAGAGCTCTGAAGCTGAGGTAATGTGTGTGTGTGTGTGTGTGTGTGTGTGTGTGTGTGTTGGTGTGTGAAGAAAGTGCTGTTTGAAAAATAGAAAGAAAAAGTTAATGAAACTAAACACACACACACACACACACACACACACACACACACACACACACACACACACACACACACACACACACACACACACACACACACACACACACACACACACACACACACACACACACAGGCAGTGTTTGATAGGGTATGTTAAAACTCAGAATCTACGTAATGAGGTTTCTGTGTACGTTTGGAACCAGATTGGATAACTGACACTATTCCACAGGAGGGAGTCTTGGCATCATAGCAGGTTTTGTTTAAGTCATATCCCAGTTTTTCCTCAATAAGATTGAACTGTTATGTTACCAATCACTCCCTATGCTCACATGCAAATTCCCACGTTCTCACATTTCTCCCGTTGGATTACCCAAAGCACAGTGAACTCTAAATAAATGAGTCCGAAAACACTTTATATTAAGATACACATATTCACCATTAACTAGGTGCCTATTAATATGCCTATTAGTAACATACAGGCACTTTATTAGTAATTATTAGACACATATTAATATCTTATTCTGTATAACCTTATTTTACCCTTACTACTCCATTAAGATTTCACCCAATATAACCTCATTATTGTTGTTTAATTGCTGTAAATAAAGCCGTTATTGGATATGAGTAGCGATGCTATTAACCAAGGCATCATTGGGGCCTTGTTAAGGGGCAATAGCACAAGAACAGCCATTCCCTCTTTATTACTCTGGATTAGTATTGTCTATTCTTATGGAATACAACGCAAAACTACAAATGGTAATATTACCTGTATCAACTATTAATTAAGTCTTATTAAATCTATTCTCTAGGTCGTCCTCGGACGAGTCCTCCAGCGGTGCTTTCAATCCTCTTGATCCTCCATGCATCTGGCTAGTTCGCCAGGGCTTTCTGCTCCCACATCTTTCAGAAGTATGTCCACATATGTTGGTGTGGGACGTCCTCTTGATCGATGCCCGTGAGTTGGTTCCCATAGCACCAGCCTGCTTGCTGGAAGCTCGCGGTTACTCTGGCAATGACCGGCCCGTCTCATTCTCCTGGCTGCTACCTTCTCGCTCAGCCCTGGTAGCCCACCATACAGATGCTTGTTGGTAACATGCACGTTCTGGTTGATGTTAAGTACTGTGCGGAGCATTCTGGTGTAGCACCCATCGAGAGACTTCTGTAGGGCGGGCTTCAGGGTCCAGGCTTCACAGCCATACAGTAGAACAGACTCCACAGTCGCGTAAAAGAAGCTGAGTTTGATGTTTCTGGGGAGGTTGGCTTTCCATACACAGGCCATGCCATTCAGGGCCCTCCAAGCGAGCGCCTTCCTCACTTCTAGGTCTTGCTCTGATGAGTTCACCCATGAGCCCAGGTACTTGAAGTCATTGACTACCTTCAGAGCAATGTCCCCTGTTGTAATTAGGGGGGAATGGTCCGGGAGGATGTTGTAGGTGAGTACCTCGGTTTTCTTGGCCTTTAGCCTAAAACCAACCTTGGCACATTCCGTCTCCACTCTGGTCAAGAGCTCCTGTGCCTGCTCTACACGGTCCGATATCAGGGTGATGTCGTCTGCATAGCCCAGGTCTGATAGGACTACAGCAGGGAATTTCCTAAACCTTCTCGGTGTAATGGTGAAGCCGAGTTCCAGCTCTCGTCCACTGATGGCTTGCCTGAGTGTATAGTCCAGCAGTCTCCTTGTAACACCCCTGCTAGGATGTCAAACCCCTCACTGTCGCCATCTGGGGTTACCACCCTTGCTCTTGTGCCCTCATACATGGTACCTATTGCCCGAAGTAGGTTAGGAGGGACACCGTAAGCCTTGTGGTCATCATCACTCCTCTGTGTATTGAGTCAAAAGCTTTTTTGAAATCAATAAAACACCGCTGTCAGGTTGTTCTTTTTTACCTCTTCAGTGATCCTCCTTAAGGATACGGGATACGGTGGCTCTCCCCTCTCTAAAGCCATTTTGGTTCTCTCTCAGGTGAGGGTCGATGGCACCCCGTATCCAATTCAGTATTATACGGTTGTACATCTTTGCGATGATACCTGTCAGACTGATGCCTCGGTAGTTGTCTGGCTTTGAGAGATCTCCAGATTTAGGCACCGGGAGGATGTTGGAAAGAGACCACATATTTTTTTTTATTTTTTCAGAGCTAGAGCTAGGTTGCAGATCTCCGGGATTATGTCGTTGAGGTTGTAGTTTTTAAGGACCTCTGGGGGAATGCCGTCTGGCCCAGCACTTTTCCCTTGCTCAGGTCGGATTTTACTGCTGTAAGCTCGCTAATTGTAAATCAATTTTGAGATCTCTTAGGACTGCCGATATTTCTTCCTCAGCTCCATCCACTCTCGGGTGGGTGCCGAGGAGATCGGGGAAGAGGGTGAACCAGGTGGTCACTGTGTCCTCTGGGCTGCAGCCTGCTACCTGTCCCTCCTTCGACCTCTTGCGCCCACTCATCTCATTTATGACCCTCCATGACTCTCCATACCATTGTTCCCTCTGCGCTGCCTCCACTCTCCATACCTTCTCAATCAGCTCCTCCCCTTTGATCTTGTCGTAGGTATTGAAGAGTCTTTGTTTGGCCTCATTCAATACTCCACGCCTCTCGTTGGTCCGTTCGCGATCAAAGCCTCATCGCGCCTCCTCCACCATTGCACGTGCCTGCATGACCTATGGATGTCTTGACCTTGGGGAGATTCTGATCCTCTTCTTCTTCGGCACGCACTCCATGGTTGCTTCCACATTCGCTGTAGCAAACCGCTCATACACTGTGCTAGGCTCTTCCTCCGTATCCAGCAGTTGAAATCGGTTCCTCACAACAGTGTATCTGGCTTGGAGGTCGGGGCTTCCCAAAAAGTTCTTCCAGTTGTGGTGGAACTTTGGGCTAGGCTTGGGGACCCTCAGGTTCAGTCGCACCCTCATGGAACCCACTCTGTGGTCTGAGCCAACAAAGTCGAACGGGCTGTATGGCTATGCGTTCAGGATCAAAGTCCTCCACTTGCGCCTGACCAGTATGTAGTCCAGCTGACGTAGCATACCAGAAGCCCGGTCCTGGAAGGTCCATCTCTTGCCCATTCTCTTCCGGAACAAGGTGTTCGCAGCCAGTAGCTCCGTTAGCAGGGCAGCAAGTTGTTTACCGTGGTTAGTGCTTTCATGATACATGATGGTTGCATCCCCTGGTCCGAGCCTCGCGTTGAGGTCCCCCAGAATCGCTAGGAAGTTGTGAGCCGGAACATCCTGAAGTGCTGTTCTAAGGTCCCCATAGAACTCTTCCACTTTCTCGACTGGCGCTACATTGGTAGGTGAGTACACTACCATGATGGTTGTAGCACAATCAAGCCATACAGAAAAGACTCAAAATGGCATTCAGGTTACTGAACTGAACCAAAACAAGTACAAAGACAAAACCAGGTCCCCAGGACAATTATTTCATTTTAAGCATTACATAACTATAGGCTTGTGCAGCAATGCCAGTTACAGCACAGGGGTGCTTACAATGCATTAAATCAGCAAACAAAAAAAGATAAACATTTAACATACATTTATCTCTGACTTAATCAAATTGATTTAACTGAGACTTCTCTTTCATAAAAATAATACCGACATTTGTTTAAGACTGGATATTTTTTTTCGTATGTCATTGAAAAGCATTCCCAGTGGTCCAGATCTGTGGTGGTTACCACGCCAGTAGGTCCACTCTATAACACCTAAGTGATCTTTCAGCATATTTTGCGTATGGTTTCCTCTTAGTCTCCATATAGTGGATTTCCGCACTCCCCAAAGTCGCTCCAGGTTTTGTGTTTGTGCACCTGTAAGTGGATCAGTGAAACATTCTCTATGGTTAACAGTTAGATGATTGTAACCTTCATCATGAAAACGGCGGTATGATCTCCATCCATCTGAAATGACGGAGCTCCCTTGACGAATGTGCTTATTTATGGGGAGGAGATGACTGGCTGAGCGGTGAGACACTATCTTGAAAACGGGTCTCTTCCTGTCCTCCTTGATGCCCAACATTCCAAACACCCAGTACCTCCTGTTGCTTGCCCGTCCTCTGTTGTACTGAAATTCACAGAGCTAGTGATCATTATTGTTACGTCATGAATGTGTAATGAAGTAGTGAAACAATAATACCAAGTCAATGACAAGCTTAATAAATAAGAGAATGTTTCTATAATCATAGTATAAAAGATCAAGGCTCCAGAATGTATCTTAAGGAAGAGGAGCAGCGGAATAATATGTCATTTCTTACAATGGGCCTTACTCTCCCCATCACAATGATAACTAGATCTAATGAAATAATCATATAATAGGCTACACTACAGATTGACACAATATCATTGCAACATATTTAAAGCATCTAGTGCCATGTTTTCATCTGGAAACAGTATTCCAAAATATGACCTGCTCATAGTGTGTGTGTGTGTGTGTCGTGTGTGTGTGTGTGTGTGTGTGTGTGTGTGTGTGTGTGTGTGTGTGTGTGTGTGTGTGTGTGTGTGTGTGTGTGTGTGTGTGTGTGTGTGTGTGTGTGTGTGTGTGTGTGTGTGTGTGTGTGTGTGTGTGTGTGTGTGTACTACTCTCACCATGCAGAGTCTTTTCTGCTGTGTGACTTCTTCAAAATCATGGCCTGAGAGCAGGAAGGGAATTTCCTTGACTTTTGGAGCAGGCCTTGTTTCATTAACCACCTGTTAAACTTCATGGCTTCTTTGGGGCACTGTCTAAAATGCATTTGGCTTAAGCACTCATGCTGAGAAACCATAATGTATTCCAGGTTAAACAACGCGCGCTGCCATGACGACCAGTCCGGTTTCCCATTTCCGGTTAGAAGCGAGAATACGTAGCTGGTTGTAGTTTAGTGAGAGGGTGAGTTCAGGCTCCACTTGCCATTTTGACCTCATGTAATATATAAGTTTTACACCTATTGCCGTAGCCTTCAAGATTTCTGCTAGCAGTGCAAATGTGCTAGCCGCTATGTAAACAGCACTCGACCGGAAATGGAAAACCCGTGGGCCACTATGAATCATGGGAAACAGAACGGTCGGGGAATAAGGGGGATACCAAAATCTTTTTTTTTCTTCTTTGAAGTTGCCTCGCCTTAATTCCAACCGCTATCTATCCTTGTTCAATCACTTGATAGGGAGGGGAAAAAACACAGGAAAAAAAAAGGAATTCCAACTATGATACTTCAGTGATCGACCTGACGGTCCACCAGTCTGTGTTTACTAGCCGCCTACTATCTCTAGCGAATCTTTTGTACGACGTTGGTCATTTTAATGTTGATTTTAAATGCTCTTACACACTTGATAACATTGCTGCTTAATTCCGGATCACCAATTTATACATTGCATGGTCTTGCTGTGCGTGCAATGTAAAGTTGTGTTGTTTGCTTTTGGGCTGGTTTGCTAAAGAGGCTAATGTAGCTAAGAATAAACAACGACTAGCCAAGTTCATGACACAAT
>OLKM01002436.1:27500-35000 GCA_900291075.1 Melanogrammus aeglefinus
TGCATGCATAGCATCAGTTGAGGTACACGTGCCAAACGGGCAGTAAACAGCGGCCTTTACATTATTAAAGTAGGTGTTAAAGTAGTATCAAGCTCTGACGGCACTCATGCTGCTCTCACTACTGGAGAAATTAAGAAAATACCTATCTATTTATAAGTGTTGCACAAACGATATCGCAGAACCAAAACCACAAAGTGACCACAATGCGCACAACGAAACAATGCAATCACTGTCTTTTCTGTCCTTTGCTGGAAACCTTAAACAACGTGAAATGTCTGCCGATTCAGCGATTTAGCCTCTGCCATTACTGTGAGAACAGTAAAGGGGCGCGATATCCTGCCAGGTTAGAGTACGTTCCCAGGTCAACCTTTGTAAGCTGCAGATACGGTCCTTAAACAGTGAGAGAACTTGTTGCATTCTAGTTAAGTCAAGGTGCAACTGAACACAAACCATCCCTGCAATCAATTTGCCCTTCAAAACATGCACATTTTGTTGAACTATTCCTTTTGTGTCCTTCCTTTCTATTTAAGACAGAATGATCAGACAGAATGATAACCATATGGTCTTGGTCTTGAACCAGACTTTGCCAGTCTTGGTCTGGACCCCCTTCGGTCTCGGCCTTGGTCATGATTAATCTTTTCCCTGTCTCTCTCTATCTGTCTGTTTCTGTCTCTATCCGCCTCTATCAGATTCTGTCTCTCTCTATCCTTCTCTATTTCTGTTACCGTGTCTCCCTCTGTCTCTCTATTTGTCTCTGTATGTTTTTGTGTATCTGTCTCTGTTTGTTTTTGTTTCCTTGTCTGTCTCTCCGTCTCTGTCTGTCTCTCTTTCTCTTTATGTCTTCCTTCTTCCTTCTGTGGTACATCTCGTGTCTCATGTCCCAACACACAAACCCACGACGCGGTGGTCAGTGCTGTCCGTCTCCACCCCTCCACCTCGTCCCTCTCCTTTGCTGTGGCCCAGCCCTTCTGTTCCTCCACGCCGCGCTGTAGCTCTGAATTATTCACCAGCTCAATTAGTGCGCTACCTGATGCCGCCATGGCCAGGGCGATCTGAGCCAAGTCTTTGTGTGTGTGCTCGTGCGTATTTGTATCAGTCCACACATCATTCGTTGAGAGTTGACAAAGGACTTACTTCATATTCCTTTGCATTATTTTGTTTGTCATTGAAGCACTTGTTATGTACTTGTATGTTACACCCCGAGTGTGCGCCAGTGTTTTTATTACTATCGCCATAATGTTTTTCTCAACTTCATGTCACGTACAAAGTGGCTTTTGTTTTGCATTGTGGTCATGATGACGGAGGTCTGAGCTGTTGGCTCGAGTGACCTCTGTCTCCGAGCACGGACACACAATGGCACATTCACTCTGTGTCTCGCCCACATATCTCTTTAGCATAGATTAAAAGGCTGTGCACACACACACACACACACACACACACACACACACACACACACACACACACACACACACACACACACACACACACACACACACACACACACACACACACACACACACACACACACACACAGTACTGATGTGAGGGTGGGTGGAATTCTCCTTTCTGTATCAACTGGCATCAGACATTCTCACTCTCACGCACACCTGACAACGTTTTTTTCTGTACCGTGTTTGTGTGTCTGTGTGAGTGTGTGTGTGTGCGTGATTTGAATACAAACTGGTTATTGTGGCTTTAGAATATCAAAGTATCAAAGGCAGCGCTCCCTGCCCCCTGCACACACGCACCGATGTGTGATGTGGTGGATTGTACAATACAATGGGTAAATATTTAGTTAGCTATGTCACATGGCTCACAGGTCTTTGGATCTGCCTTCAGTCTCATGCCCTCATTGATAGACCTGGCCAATGGGAATGCTGACGGCTGATCTAGACCAGGGCTTTAGATCAACCCCCACACACACCCTCCCCCCACTCCCCCCCAAATCCCCCATAAAATATTACTTTATTTCTTAGGCACATCTGTTCTTAAAGGGGAACTATGCACCTTTTTGCCTTAATTTACCTTAATATAACAGGTTACGGGTCATTGTGATGGTTCTATTACACTTTATGGTTCGATTGGTTGCTGTTTAGACTCCTCCTAGCACAAGTTGCCGGAAAAAGGGAATATGCAAGTTTCTGCCGGTTACCCGCCGCCAACTCTCATGGGAGTCTTGAGTCTCGCAAAGTAACGAATTGCTTTACGGCACTACAGACTCATACACGAATCGGCTCGATATAAACCAAGCCCCCAGGAAAGGTGCATATTCTGCAATCCACCAGTGCTTAGCGGTCAAGGCTGGTAATTGCAGCTGTTTAAGCGGGCTGTGGACGGGTCCCCCGATTCAAGGGGCCCAGAATATCTCCGTTCACTCCAATACAAGTGGGGAACAGGAATGTGTCTCCGCAAAAAATGACTGGATAACAATCTAAGGCTCATCTTTATACCATGCACTAATAAAATGTAAGTTTTCTCTTTTCTTTTTTGCTGGAGAAGGAGGGGTGGGCAGCTGAAAGGAGTCGTAGTGAAACAAATCTTGTTTCGGCCCGGCATTCGAGAGGACATAGTGCACGGCTCCATTAACTTCTCGTGTCCGAGGTTTTTCCTTTTACTTAACAAGAATGACGTTGATGGTTTATAGGCACTGTGGTGACTTTATCACTAAAAGTGTTTTAGTGATAAAGGGATTTTTAGACTGGTTCAGCTGCTGCTCAATGACTCTCACCTTCCTCTGCTTGCGATCATTTCGATTCACCATTTATTGATCCATTTATCCAAAAGATCCTAAGACAAAGAACGGGTGCATTGCCGTATCATTTTATAATATTGTTAAAAGCCTAATGAACATTTCAGTTGTGTTGGTATTTTATTTTTCATTTGCTTGTTTTGCTGTTTATGGCAGTTAACAATGTTGGTGTATTACAATTATTTATGTGGGTAGGCTACTCCAACCTCGTTGCTGATCGATATGTTACCATTTATTTGTATATAAATTATTGATTGCATTTTTAGTAAATAGTTGGAAGGAATCTGTTTCTTAAGCAATAACATTGAACTGTATTTTTTTTCTAGGCCTACATAGATGTACTATGTTGTTGTTGTTATATGGAGCAAGAATATTTGTTATATTTGGCCCCTGAACTAGGCCGTGGCTGGGCGCCCGTGATGCGGAAGCATATCTCTCCTTGATGTTGCCCTGCGCCATTCAGCAGTTTACGAACGGGCACCATTTTGGAATCCGGTGTCCATTCTATAATATGTCCATGATATAAACACAAGTAGCGAGGGGATTGTTACATACATCATGGGTCAGCCGACTTAAAAGAGACAGAGAAGCCTAATGATGGAGGAACGGAAGAAGAGAAAAGGGAGACTGACCGACAGAGAGGCCAGACACGAGTAAACGTTGGGCGAGCTTCTCAGGAACAGCGTGAACTGGAAGAAAGAGCACACTGCAAATCGGACAACGGCGTGCCCGAGTTGCTCTTGAAAGTACCCTCGAGTGAACTTGGTCCTCTTTGTATTGTGGGTTTCTTGATGTTGATAGTCTCTAGTCGAAATCTAGAGAACCCTCAAGAAGATGCTACACAATGTAAGGCAAAAAACAAACCCTTAATGTAAGGCAAAAAACAAACCCTTAATGTAAGGCGAAAAACAAACCCTTAATGTAAGGCGAAAAACAAACCCTTAATGTAAGGCAAAAAACAAACCCTTAATGTAAGGCGAAAAACAAACCCTTAATGTAAGGCGAAAAACAAACCCTTAATGTAAGGCGAAAAACAAACCCTTAATGTAAGGCGAAAAACAAACCCTTAATGTAAGGCAAAAAACAAACCCTTAATGTAAGGCGAAAAACAAACCCTTAATGTAAGGCGAAAAACAAACCCTTAATGTAAGGCGAAAAACAAACCCTTAATGTAAGGCAAAAAACAAACCCTTAATGTGAGGCGAAAAACAAACCCTTAATGTGAGGCGAAAAACAAACCCTTAATGTAAGGCGAAAAAAAAAAACCCTTAATGTGAGGCGAAAAACAAACCCCTTAATGTAAGGCGAAAAAACAAACCCCTTAATGTGAGGCGAAAAACAAAACCCTTAATGTAAGGCGAAAAACAAACCCTTAATGTAAGGCGAAAAACAAAACCCTTAATGTAAGGCGAAAAACAAACCCCTTAATGTAAGGCGAAAAACAAACCCTTAATGTAAGGCGAAAAACAAACCCTTAATGTAAGGCAAAAAACAAACCCTTAATGTAAGGCAAAAAACAAACCCTTAATGTAAGGCAAAAAACAAACCCTTAATGTAAGGCGAAAAACAAACCCTTAATGTAAGGCGAAAAACAAACCCTTAATGTAAGGCGAAAAACAAACCCTTAATGTAAGGCGAAAAACAAACCCTTAATGTAAGGCAAAAAACAAACCCTTAATGTAAGGCGAAAAACAAACCCTTAATATAAGGCAAAAAACAAACCATGAAGAACTGGCACGCATTTCTTCCAATATCATAAATAATATTTTTCTAACCAAAAAAGTGTATATAATTGAACAACTGAAAAAAAGGTGATGCAAACATCAGTTATACAAAAAAAGGGAAACATTTTGATAAACAATAATAATAACATTTCCATGTAAACATAAATGTGTCTCTCATGTGTCTCTCATCTCTCATTGAACTGTATTTTTTTTCTAGGCCTACATAGATGTACTATGTTGTTGGTGTTATATGGAGCAAGAATATTTGTTATATTTGGCCCCTGAACTAGGCCGTGGCTGGGCGCCCGTGATGCGGAAGCATATCTCTCCTTGATGTTGCCCTGCGCCATTCAGCAGTTTACGAACGGGCGCCATTTTGGAATCCGGTGTCCATTCTATAATATGTCCATGATATAAACACAAGTAGCGAGGGGATTGTTACATACATCATGGGTCAGCCGACTTAAAAGAGACAGAGAAGCCTAATGATGGAGGAACGGAAGAAGAGAAAAGGGAGACTGACCGACAGAGAGGCCAGACACGAGTAAACGTTGGGCGAGCTTCTCAGGAACAGCGTGAACTGGAAGAAAGAGACACTGCAATCGGACAACGCTGTTGGGCGAGCTTCTCAGGAACAGCGTGAACTGAAAGAAAGAGTACACTGCAAATCGGACAACGGCGTGCCCGAGTTGCTCTTGAAAGTACCCTCGAGTGAACTTGGTCCTCTTTGTATTGTGGGTTTCTTGATGTTGATAGAACCCTCAAGAAGATGCTACACAATGTAAGGCAAAAAACAAACCCTTAATGTAAGGCGAAAAACAAACCCTTAATGTAAGGCGAAAAACAAACCCTTAATGTAAGGCGAAAAACAAACCCTTAATGTAAGGCAAAAAACAAACCCTTAATGTAAGGCGAAAAACAAACCCTTAATGTAAGGCGAAAAACAAACCCTTAATGTAAGGCGAAAAACAAACCCTTAATGTAAGGCGAAAAACAAACCCTTAATGTAAGGCGAAAAACAAACCCTTAATGTGAGGCGAAAAACAAACCCTTAATGTAAGGCGAAAAAAAAACCCTTAATGTGAGGCGAAAAACAAACCCTTAATGTAAGGCGAAAAACAAACCCTTAATGTGAGGCGAAAAACAAACCCTTAATGTAAGGCAAAAAACAAACCCTTAATGTAAGGCGAAAAAAACAAACCCTTAATGTAAGGCGAAAAACAAACCCTTAATGTAAGGGCGAAAAACAAACCCTTAATGTAAGGCGAAAAAACAAACCCTTAATGTAAGGCGAAAAAACAAACCCTTAATGTAAGGGCAAAAAACACAACCCTTAATGTAAGGCAAAAAAAACAAACCCTTAATGTAAGGCGAAAAACAAACCCTTAATGTAAGGCGAAAAACAAACCTTAATGTAAGGCGAAAAAACAAACCCTTAATGTAAGGCGAAAAAAACAAACCCTTAATGTAAGGCGAAAAACAAACCCTTAATGTAAGGCGAAAAACAAACCCTTAATGTAAGGCGAAAAACAAACCATGAAGAACTGGCACGCATTTCTTCCAATATCATAAATAATATTTTTCTAACCAAAAAAGTGTGTATAATTGAACAAATGAAAAAAAGGTGATGCAAACATCTGTTATACAAAAAAAGGGAAACATTTTGATAAACAATAATAATAACATTTCCATGTAAACATAAATGTGTCTCTCATCTTCCGGACACAGCATCTGGCCATGACAACTCTCTCGCGAGGACTAGCGGCAGCGTACCCTCTCGATGTCGGAATCCATCTCCTGCAATTCCGTACACAAGTGACGTACTTGAGCAGACACATAAATGTACGATTGCTGCGCTAATTGTTTATGCTGTCGTTACGTGTTGTGTTGGTCAACCCTCTTACACTGATCATTCTGTTCAACAACCAAAGATAAAACAATTCTAATCCAGGATATAAAATCTCCCCGTCAACTACAGAAAAGGATGGGTTTATGTTTATTGTAACACAAATACACCATTTCAAAATGCATAACCTTGTCTACTCTTTATGAACATTGACCTCGGACATGGCTCCACGCAGAAATGGACGGGGAAGGGTTGTTGTTACGACGGTGTTGTAAAATATCTCCTACGAAGCTGTAGGGCGAGCTGTGTAGAGAGAAATGCGAGCGCGAACCGACAAAAAAGAGCGAAGAAATGTCCGCTCCTGCATAGTGGGCCTATAAATCTTGTTAAAATCAGTTTGAACAATGTGTGTATCTGACACCGCTTGACGATAAGATGGAAACAGGCGACTGATGACGTGGGAGCGTTTTGAAGTGGACGCGGTCAACACTGGCGCTCCAGGCTTTGGCTATTCGTGTGGGGCGGCAGTATCCCAGGAGTGGAGCAGGTTGACTTGTAACCGGAAGGTTGCTGGTTCGATCCCTTGCTCCTCCTAGCTGGGTGTTGAGGTGTCCCTGAGCAAGACGCATCAAGACAGCCCATACCTCCTACCAACACACAAGTCTTCCTCATGGAACCTTGCATGTTGGTGATGTTTAGCTCATTGATGAGTGGGTGCTTCCAGAGCATGGGGAACCACGTGAAGCCCTCGGTATCCAGTGGACCGACTGGGTCACGCCTTGAGTCCTTTGAGGAGTTACGTCGGTTGCTTCTGTCTGCCACAGCTAGCATAGTCCTGGTACTCCACCATATGAGGATTTGTAAGGTCAAACTAGTTTTCATACAACCTCTGCACCGTAGGTAATACACTGAGTTACTCTGTTACATCCAACGGAAAGAGTGGCATAACCACTGGGTAGAACGCTGACTTGGTGTTGTCCTTCTTTCTGGACGAAAAATGGACAATATGACGATATGCCATCAACCTGTGTGTGTGTCTTGAACTAAGTTTATTTCAATTATGTAAAAAAAACCCACACATACACGATTAGCAAAACTAGCTAGCTAGACAGGTACTTTAAGAGCAGACACAATCGTAATGTATTAACATTGGGTGATTCATATATATTGCTGTCCCAGAG
>OLKM01002436.1:37500-41690 GCA_900291075.1 Melanogrammus aeglefinus
TGTGTGTGTGTGTGTGTGTGTGTGTGTGTGTGTGTGTGTGTGTGTGTGTGTGTGTGTGTGTGTGTGTATGTGTGTGTGAGGGTATCATTTGTTTGTGTTGTGTTGTGTGTGCGTGTGTGTGTGTGTGTGTGTGTGTATGTGTGTGTGAGGGTATCCTTTGTGTGTGTTTGTGTTGCGTTGTGTGTGTTTGTGTGTGAGGGTATCCTGTGTGTGTGTGTGTGTGTGTGTGTGTGTGTGTGTGTGTGTGTGTGAGGGTATCATTTGTGTGTGTGTGTGTGTGTGTGTGTGTGTGTGTGTGTGTGTGTGTGTGTGTGTGTGTGTGTGTGTGTGTGTGTCAGAGGGGGATTGAGACTGAGCGGTTCAAGGCTGAACCGGGAGGGAGGGCCGAGGCAGGTGGGGGAGGGGGTGGCCCCCCGGGGGCTCATTAATAATTCATGAGGTGGGAGGGGAAGAGGCGAAGGGGAGGAGACAGATGGAGAATCTGTGTGTGTGCGTTAGTGTGTGTGTGTGTGTGTGTGAGCGGGGGGTGAGAGAGAGAGAGAGAGTGCAGAGACACGGCACACAGAGACATGAGGAATAGGAGCCAGCAGGCAGACCAGCGTTCAGCCCTGCCCTCCAGTCCATGGGTTTCTTAAGGAGCCTGTTTTGTTGACCGACTGCCTCTGAGTTCTGGTATCGGTGGTCTTTTCCCTGGATGCGGACCACATCACAGGACGCAGAGGAGCACAGAGGCTGACTGGACCCCTCACACAGGTAGCAGCTTTAACCCTTCACGTTCCCATCGTCCCTGGACCCTGCCTGGGCTGTGAGGGTCGGTGTGTGTGAGCACACACCGACCTGTGTTTAGACCGGGACAGGTGCTGTGTGTGTGTTCACGCCCTGCGGGCTACAGCAGACAACAATTAGTTCTTAATTCCGTTCTACAGAAACAGTCTTGTTTCTCATTTGTTGGCTGCCTTCATGAATCTGAGCTGGCGTCCTGATCCCCTCAGCCCGGCGGACGCTGGCTGTGTGTGTGTCTGTGTGTCTGTGCTGCTGTGTGGCTGTCTGTGTGTTTGTGTGCGTGGTTCTGCTGTTGTGTAACTGTCTGTGCGTGTGTGTTTGTGTGCGTGGTTCTGTTGTTGTGTAACTGTGTGTGCGTGTGTGTTTGTGTGCGTGGTTCTTTTTTTGTGTAACTGTGTGTGTGTGTGTGTGTGTTTGTGTGGCTGTGGATGTGTGTTTGTGTGTTTGTGTCGCTGTGTGTTTGTGTGTGGTTGTATGTGTGTGTGTCGTGTGTGTGTCTGTGTGTCTGTGTGTGGTTGTATGTGTGTGTGTTGTGTGTGTCTGTGTGTGGTTGTGTGTGTGTGTGTTTGTGTGTGTCTGTGTGTGTGTGTGTGGTTGTGTGTGTGTGTATGTGTGTGTGTCTGTGTGTGGTCTGTGTGTCGTTGTGTGTCGTGTGTGTGTTTGTGTGTCGTGTATGTGTTTGTGTGTCGTGTGTGTGTTTGTGTGTATCTGTGTGTGGTTGTATGTGTGTGTGTCGTGTGTGTGTGTGTGTCTGTGTGTGGTTCTGTGCGTACAGTCCTTTCGATCCCCTGCCATGTTGTATAAAACCCATTCTAGAGGTCCATCATTCACTGATTCTTTCTGTCTCACATCGTCCACAATGCTGCAGTAAATGATTATTTTCAGTTGAACTACTTATTTGTATGATTGAAATCCTTTTGGAGTATTATTGAAGTTATAAATAACTGAACACAGAAATATAGAAATATGATCAGTAGTATTTCAAATGGGCCAGGTGTTTGGGATTGTGTTTGAGTTGATTTCGATTTATCTTATTGAGATGATGACACTTTGTTGAGATGTCATTCATGTGTACGCCTACGTGAACAGAAATATGTGTTTGTGTGTGTGTGTGTGTGTGTGTGTGTGTGTGTGTGTGTGTGTGTGTGTGTGTGTGTGTGTGTGTGTGTGTGTGTGTGGTTTTGTGTGTTGTGTGTGTGTGTCAGTGTTTGTCTCAATTCTTCAATGCTTCTCTGTGGGATGAATGAAACTGAGAGATATAATCAATGTCAATATGTCTAATCGTGCCGACCAATGCACAGACACATAACCATTTACACACAGACAGACCAATAGACACACACACACACACACACACACACACACACACACACACACACACACACACACACACACACACACACACACACACACACACACACACACACACACTGATAATGATTTGCGAGTCTGCCCAAGTTAATTGAGAATATAGATTTTTTTCTACTTCACATCATTGTTTACCATGCTAATTATTGAGAAATCATATCGAGACACGTCAAATATAATATATATATATATATATTAATATATATTCGTCTCATTTAAATTCAAAATTGTTGAATTGGTATTAAAAATAAACATAAAGTCAAAAGCAGTTTCTGAACTGAATGAAGGAAAAACCACAAAGTCGTCCACAACGTGAAAGACAAAGTGAGATATCAACCATCAGCCAAAGGATGTTCAACGTGAGACTCCGCTACAACATCGGATGTAGATGTATGGATATGAACGTACATACATAAGTACGTACGGACAAGTAGGTCAGATGATCTGGGCCACTTTACAATTCATAATTTACATTGTTTATACCTTCTGTTTTGTTTGCCATGTTTGTCTTTACTTCAGCATGTACTTTAGCGTCTATTTTGGTTTTCTCATGAGTACTTTGTGTTTCTATTGTCCTTTATCTGATTCTGTGTGTTCCACTGCTGCCGGGCTGCTGTGACAGAGGGGTATCCCCCCCGCGTGTTGATAAGGTTTTCATCCATCCCTCTCCACCCTGTTCTCAGTGACCACAGGCTGCATGGCCCCGTGGTGGGGGGGCAGGTCTGAGCACCCACCCGTCAGCACCTTCCTGCAGGGACGCCCAACACAGAGACCACGCTCTGTAACAAAGAGGCACTGAGGAGCAGGGAGCTACCTGTCTGACGGGGGGACGGGGGGGGGGTCCTATTCTCCTCACTCCCATCACCAGGACACATCATACTTTAATGCCACGCACTGTTCAAGTTTATAATTTCGGATCCAGCAGGATCCATGGGTTTACTACTCATGGCTTAGAACAGGCAATACATGCACACACACACAGACACGCACACGTGCACATGCACGCACGCACACACACGCACACTTTTTTCCCTTCAGTTGTCCTTTTTTCCCTCTCACTATGTCTCTCTCGCTGTCTCTCTAGCTGTCGCTGTCTGTCTGTCTGTCTCTCTCTCTCTCTCTCTCTCTCTCTCTCTCTCTCTCTCTCTCTCTCTCTCTCTCTCTCTCTCTCTCTCTCTCTTCTCTCTCTCTCTCTCTCTCTCTCTCTCTCTCTCTCTCTCTCTCTCTCTCTCTCTCTCTCTCTCTCTCTCTCTCTCTCTCTCTCTCTCTCTCTCTCTCTCTCTCTCTCTCTCTCTCTCTCTCTCTCTCTCTCTCTCTCTCTCTCTCTGTCTCTGGGGCTGACCTTTTTTCAACCTGGGGTGTCACGCAGCCTACAGGGACCCCCATAATGGGGTCCCATATTCACGGAGACCCGATGATGGGCCTTAATTACTGTGATTACAACATGCGGTGGATAATAGAGGCCTCGCCCGTTTACCCACAATCCCCCATCCTCCGGGACAACGTACATGTCCTCCCCCATTTCCCCCCCCTATTGTAAGTGGGGGACCAGGACTGTGAACGGGCATCTGTGTGTGTGTGTGTAGCTGTGTGTGTGTGTGTGTGTGTGTGTGTGTGTGTGTGTGTGTGTGTGTGTGTGTGTGTGTGAGGTATAGATGTGCATGTCTATGTAAATATCACATTTGCAAGATAATTGTTTATTCAGAGAAATACCACAAGAGTGTTTTGTGTAGGTGTTCTTTTTAACATGAGTGCCCGGTTAATAGATACTGAGACAAACGTAACTGTTTGTGTGTGTGTGTGTGCTCGGCTTGGCGGTATGTTTTTGCATTGGATGCGTGGGTTTGAGGGTCAGTACATTGTACATGCGTGCTCATGCAACACACACACACACACACACACACACACACACACACACACACACACACACACACACACACACACACACACACACACACACACACACATACAAACAAAAAATTGCAAGCGCACACACACACGCAAACATTTTGAACGCACACACACACACACACACACAC
>OLKM01002436.1:41881-69352 GCA_900291075.1 Melanogrammus aeglefinus
CCGTAACACCGAACTGAACATATTTTCGTCATTAAGCTATCAACCACACTCCTTTTACAT
This sequence comes from Melanogrammus aeglefinus, assembly GCA_900291075.1. Classification (NCBI taxonomy): domain Eukaryota; kingdom Metazoa; phylum Chordata; class Actinopteri; order Gadiformes; family Gadidae; genus Melanogrammus; species Melanogrammus aeglefinus. Next base: position 41,942 of record OLKM01002436.1, read on the forward strand.
ATTCTCAACGAGCGGCGATTATGCAGTTGTAAATGCCATTTTTTCGCTAAAATGTTTATCATAAACACTTTTAATGGCAGTAACTCTGGTAGTTAATATCTTTTTCACCCAAGATAAAAGTATGTCACCATTTACGAACATTATCCTAAAACTATCCCATAGAAGGATGCTGCACGCGTCTTCGTGAACGTGTCGTGCCCGTTAGATGTTATTGGTTATTAATTTCGTTGGCGTTCCACGAAAAAGTTCGAAAAAATGTCCTCTTGGGACACGATTCAATAGATTAACGTTTCGTGCGCATGAACACGAAATCTCGTGAGACCGGGTTGATTAACCTGAATGCCATTTTGAGTCTTTTCTGTATGGCTTGACTGTTAGCTATTCAAAAGAAATAAAGCTGCATTTGTGATAACTCGGCTGTCTTCTAACTACTTGTTGTATGCTGTAATGACTTAACTAAATATGAAGAGGTTGGGAACGTGTTTGGGTTAATAAGGCAAGACCCAACTTTAGAATAGGGAACATATTTTGATTTAATATGACTTAATTAATAGTTAATACAGGTAATATGAAAATGAAACCTTCAGATATCTCTTTGTAAGCAAGCGTTTAGCTGAACCCAAGTGCACAGACTGGCGACGAGCGTGGAACGGTTTCAATTGTTTATTCGGGCTCAGGATCGGCAGGCAGAATGGCCCCAATGATGCCTTGTTTATTAGCATCGTTACTCATATTCAATAACGGCTGTATTTACAGTAATTAAACAATAATTAGGATGTTATATTGGGTGGAATCTTAATGAGTGGAGTTGTAAGGGTAAAATAATGTTATACTGAATAAGGTATTGATATGTGTCTAATAATTACTAATAAAGTGCCAGTATGTTACCAAAAGCACCTAGTTAATGGCAAATATGTGTATCTTAATATAAAGTGCTTCTATTGAACTCTGAGGCCTCGCTTTTGTTATTTTCTGTTAAATTAAACTAATAATAAAACTGGGGTGTTTATGGAGTCTTTACACTCCATGAAACCTTCAGATATCTCTTTGTAAGCAAGCGTTTAGCTGAACCCAAGTGCACAGACTGGCGACGAGCGTGAAACGGTTTCAATTGTTTATTCGGGCTCAGGATCGGCAGGCAGAATAGTCAGACAGGCGGGGATCAGGAACCGGCAGAAGAGTCAGACAGGCGGGGTTCGGAGAGCAGGCAGGATAGTCAGACAGGCGGGGATCAGGAACCGGCAGGAGAGTCAGACAGGCAGGGGTCGGAGAGCAGGCAGGATAGTCAGACAGGCGGGGATCAGGAACCGGCAGGAGAGTCAGGCAGGCGGGGGTCGGAGAGCAGGCAGGATAGTCAGACAGGCGGGGATCAGGAACCGGCAGGAGAGTCAGACAGGCGGGGGTCGGAGAGCAGGCAGGATAGTCAGACAAGCGGGGATCAGGAACCTGCAGGAGAGTCGGACAGGCAGGGATCAGAGAGCAGGCAGGATCGGTGGTAGGTCAGGATCTGAATCGCGGGAAAGCACTGTGAAACACAAGAGACAATCTGGCAGGGAATGTTTGGGAGGGATGGACTGATATAGGGGAAACACAGGTGAAGGTGGTTGGGTTAATTTGGAGTGATCAGGTTGGCAGGCAGGTGAATGAGAAAACCAGGGGCGGATCATGACATCTCTTGGCCTTCTAGGGGCCAGAAGATGAGCTGTGTGGATGGTTCTAATGCCTGCTTTGGCTCATGTTTGTTTCGTTTGGTATCCATTGGAAACAGGGACCCGTCATATGTTCACAGACAACAGAGAATCTCAACTGTATCTTGGACGGAGGAATAGAAACTTCATACTTCATCGGCAGCACTCAAAACGTTTTCCTTTTAACGTAAGGATAGCCCAATCTGGTAGATTTAAGCTTTCTGAGTGTACATTGTCAAGCCATAAACCACCTCCAGCTGGATCACGGTCGGTTCTGTGTCCAGGTGTGCGGTCGGGTCCCATGTACGCACTCAAATTGTCTTTTGGGTCCTGAGATTAAGAAGTTCAAGAACTTCTGCTGTAGAACGTCATTTCAGAGAGAGAGAGAAGCCAAAGCTTTCTACCTGAAATGGGTTACTATAGTGCAACCATAAAAGCCTCGTCTCCATAGCTCTTTGGCCTTTTCGGCCTTTTTGACATAAAATGACCCAATGCTATCTTTCCCTGCCATGATTGCACTTAGCCTTCTGTCAGAGTGTGAGTGTACATGCAACAAGAGTTGTTAATGCCTACAGTCCCAACACATTGCCCTGCGGCATCTCAAGATGAAGACTGCCTGGAAATGCCTAAAATGGACATTACCAACAGAGAGGGGGGGACATCATAGGAAGGAAATATCTTTTGATTTTGACAAATTCTTCTTCAGAAATATTTTGTATCCTCCTCATTGTCATTCTTCACCCCTACTTATTCTTGCTCCGGTGACCAACTAACTAGCTGACTAACAAATACCTAACATACAGCTCACATGATCGAAGAAATGTTCAGTTGTGTTTCGCTAGTAGATTATAGTATGATCGGATGTAGCTGATCGTAATCAGCACCCTCCCTTAGCCAACTGTAGTCCTGACTTCATGTAACATGAAAGCCTACATCATTCCAAGACACCAAATGATTGATCTAATATGGTGTCTGTAATGTATGTTGACAGGCAAGGGAGAAAGGAGGGCTACCAGTCGTTTTCACAGTACAGGCATGGTTGCTATTTTCAAAAGGTTTAAATTATGAAATCTTGTTCTGCTGTATGTTCAGTAGCCAATTATGGTTTAAAAACCATCTTCTGCTTAAATAAAAAATGAAAAAAAAGTCATGCTCCACCTTTAGGATTTCGAGCCACAAAGCAAGTGATTTAATGCCTTCCTTCAGTTTAATCAGTATCTGTCCTGCTTCTGCCTAACTACTGGAAAAAGGCTTCCATTATAGTAGATACCCACTGGTGGCATTGAAATCAACATCAATGCCTTCCGTAATAACGATGTCAGCAATTTTTTGCAAGGTTGAGCTGGTAAATATATACAGAGGAACCCTGGCTGTCCTTCTGCCTCCTCTCTTATTTGATCTTGGAAACTACATTAAAGGACAGATTCCCTTTCATCTATTCCTTCCACAGGTTCAGAAAGCAGAAAGACCTTCAGCACAATAGCAAAGCAGAGGTTTGTTCTTGTACTGATTGTACTGCATTGAAGGTGTTTTCTGTTGTTCAAGGACACCAAAGCAGGAAACATCAAATGCAAATCAGAGTAAGATATGTCCTTTTAAAAATCTCTACATATCGTTTTCATGAAGTCAAGGTTGAAATGGAGGAGGGTTTAGAGTTTTTAAACCAATAGGAGACAACCTTGACCTTTGAGCGAGGAGCTGTAGGTCACTGTGAATGTACCCCTCTATGTTAACATTATTCACTTTCCACCAACGCCAAGAAATCAGGTAGACATTATCTAAAATCAGGAACAAGGCAGGCTCATTGTGTTTGAGGTCACAGGTCCTAATGCACTTTTCATGGAGGGTATGGTATGTATCAAACATATTCGCACATTACTGCAACGAAGGCTGTATTGCAATTACAGCCTGTTGCAAATTCACGCATCCTCCAATCCTCCAATACTTGCATGGAAACCAACGATCAACACAATGTGCTAATTAATCAATGTGTATGCTACGTATGCATGAGCTTACATTTAACATCAAACACCATTACTAAGACAAATCATCAGCGCTAATACAGTAACATTCGACATCGGCAGTGCTTTGCATATAAAACAGGCTTTCCACAGGAGAGCCGACTGCTGCCTGTTCTGCCTGCTCTCCTGTCTCCCTGCTCTCGGTTGTCTGTGGTCGGCACAGGAAGATGGATCAACCGGTCGGGCCCAGAGAGCACTGCTTTGATGAACACATGATAAGCCTGTCAGCCTGAAGTGGCCCACAATGCAATGCTGCTCATACACAAGAGTTATACTGATGGATGTTCAGTATTTATATACACTCCAGAGGAAACACACACACCATACATGTAAACATACAAATACACACGCCTAGACACAAACAGTGATGTACCAGCATTCCATTAATAATTTATAATGTATCTTCTTGTGTTAGTTGTCATGTGTCAAATCAAGCTCCACCCAAGCCACAGGCCCATAGAGGAGGGGCTTACGGAGGGTATATAAAGGCTTTTGTAGACAATGCTTTGGTGAACATCCAAGTCCTACTGATTTAGTCAAAGAATAAATAATATCCAACATCCAGTTAAATCCATCCATCCAAGAGCCATGTGTGTGTGTGCGTGCGTGCGTGCGTGCGTGTGTGTGGTGTGTGGGGTGGGGGGGGGGGGGGGGGGTGTTTTACTCTAACAGACATTGATAAGGATTATGGCTGACAAAAGCAATATGCTACTGGTAGATAAAAAAACAAAGGAATAAGTTCTGTGTTGACCAATGTGCATGTGTGCATGCGTGATGTCAAGGTTACTGCATGCCAGGACACTCATTATAGCAGGATTTTTTCTGCTACGAAGTATGATTGTAACTTGAGCTTTTGAGATCAAATGTGTACTTGGATGCATTGGGTGGACACACACAAGTATGCATATGCATATACACACACACCCACAACACCCACATATACACACATGCAGAAATATACACACACATTCCCTGAGGAATCGTAATCATCCATTGCCTTTTTTGGTTTAATTGTCTGAAACAGGTTTTCATACATTCTCATCCGTGTGCTGTACTCAAAAGTGAAATGGTTTGCCAAGAAGCTTCTACATCAAAATAAGTCGCTGTGAGCATTAAAAGTGACTAAACCTTAGGTAAATTGACATCCTGACCAGCTCAAATGAGATTTAAACATGACGGAAACACATTGTGTGAGCCCTCATGAAATTTTATAACAATTTTCATCATGTCTCTCTTCCTCTATTTATCACACTTTTCCACCCCCTTCAGTCTTTAGTCATCCTGGAGAAGAATGCCTAACCTCAGGAAAATTGTTACTTGTTTTAATGTGTTCTGTACATTTGAATCAAGTCCCTCTTAAGCCTAAAGCACACAGAGCACACATTGCGGTTCATATCTGTGGTGCGACCTAAAAAAGACCCAGAATCCTATTGTTTTAGTATAGTTAAATGTGGGGCTGGCAAGGGGGTGGGGTCCTGGTCTGCTGCGCTTGATCTTGACCACCCAATGACCAGCGCCACGTCACGTCCCTTCTATTATATCATAGGCCATTGATAAAGCACAGAGCGCCAGGCCCAGGAGATGAGACGCAGGGTCTGGACAGCGCTGGCACCGCCACAGAAGAATAGAAGGACTTTGACAGAAGGAAAGGAAATTTAGGCTTTTAAGGCTGATATTTGGAACTCGCTAACGGGATTGAGGCGACTATCGTTAGCACTTCCGACAAACTTCCCGATCCATCAACAAATCCACTCAGGAAGTGTCCGTGGTCATTCACCGACCCCACAAACTAATGAGTAATTGCAGTAAATCCAAGCTGATACTCATCTTGTGAAAATAATTGCTATAATTTAATGTTTACTATGTTTAAAGTATTGACCTCGAAGATTACTGTTTTGTTTTCTTTGGCAACATCTTTGATGATTAGAAGTCATTTTTCCTGAAGATCCAACCAGTGTAGCCACCAACACTTGTTCATCACATTCAAAATAATGCAATTGTAAGTGGGGCATAGGCTCAACCACCATGGTGTTACCTCATTCTAGATAGATGTGTCATCATGGTGTTACCTCATTCTAGATAGATGTGTCACCATGGTGTTACCTCATTCTAGATAGATGCGTCACCATGGTGTTACCTCATTCTAGATAGATGTGTCACCATGGTGTTACCTCATTCTAGATAGATGGGGCTCAACAAACATTTATTTACATGAACATTTAAGAGACTGACACATTAAGGCAACCAAGTGGAATAGTATTTACTCCTCTCTTCCAGCGGCTACTAAATAAGATTCCGAACCCTTGGCTGCGCTGATTTTGGAAGTCTTGGTTGGAGGGAAGAGGAGGAGAAAGGATGGAACTTTATCTTATCTTGAAGCCCCCTGATAGAGATAAGGGTAACTCCGCCATCACAGGGATAAATGAGTCCCACCAACAACAATGAATTTTCCTTGTGTAGCGTCCCTACAGGCTGGCTGGTGTTCACCCGCTGGTTTCTCTGGTTCCCTAAATCGGCTTAGACTGCCACCTGCTTTAGCTGAGAATGCAGTGCTTGGAAAAATGATTTTACTTTCACGTTTCAAGTTATGCTTTGTAATATTATTTTAGATTTCTGTGATGAAAAGGAAATTATGCTTTAAGGTCTTTACTGAAATAACCTGCAACGATCTTGCCCCAGCCCCACTCACTGTACCTGTTTTCCTCTGTGCCGTCTGTGTTTGTCGGTTTCTGCCTGCCATGTTTTCTTTAGTAAAGCATCCTTCTACCCTTTCTCTGACTCAGATTTCTGCCTTTGGGTTCACCTCCTTGATCAGGTGGGGGTTCCAGAAAAGTAGAAAACATTGTTTGAGTCATCCGATAAATCGGAAGAAATCTGTATCAGCAGTGGATTGACAATGGCGCTGCTTGAATGGGTTGAGCAGATCGTCTATTCTAGTCTGCTGTTGATATTGTGGAGGAGGACATCTAACCTGTGTACCTGACAGACATACATCCTCTGATTCCGGCTGATAAAGCTCCATCATTCAAAATGTTAAACAAGCTGGGAACGCCTCTGTATTCACACAACTCCACCCAGCGTGGGGCCTGCTCATGGGCTAGGAGTTTACACACTGAGAATACACAGAGAATAGACAGAGAATTCAATGCAAAATGCACTGAGAATGCACAGAGAATAATCTGGGGTACACAGAGAGGACACCGCAGAAGGCACTTAGAATACACAGAGAATTGACTGCACAAGGCACTGAGAATACACAGAGGGTACACCATAGGATGCATAGAGAATGCATAGAGAATGCAGAGAATACACATAGAAACCACTGAAAAAACACATAGAATACACAGAGAATACAAAGAGAACACACAGATAATACACATAGAAAACACAGAGAATACAAAGTGAACATAAAGTATTCTCCTCTTGCTCTTGATTAGGTTAGGTAAGCAGATAGCTAACATGAAGTTGTTCCCTTGAAATAAAAGCCCAGGATATGTGGAACAGTTTAGGCCTTGGATGAAACTTGGAAAACTGTAAAAACATACAAAACATGAATTTATAATCTGCTCATGTGAATGAAAATACATGATACAAAGCTTCGATAAGATAAGCAATGGCATTAACCACGTATACCCTTCGGGCCATTTTTGGCCATTATTTAGGTTTTGCACTGCCCTACTCTAGAGAGCACTTCTCTTTCATAGTATGCCCTAATCAGATGCTTGGTCTCTTTGGAAAGCTGTAGAATTGTACGACATTTTCAGAATAACTGTATAATGTACTGATACAGTGCTGGGAAGGCTACAATATTGTTTTTCCTTCCAGCTGGTTACACACACCTCTAAAGCCAAGATGATTGTAGTACCCTGGGATAACTCCATATACCTTGGAAACACTACTGAGCCCTAGCCCTAGGTCTTGTGATGCTGTGTGTAAAAGCAGGTCAACAAAGCAGAAAATATTTAACATATCACATATCATTTATGTAATGATCACATATCACTTATGTAATGATATGTCCATTTGTTTTGGTCAGGGTCCTTTTGGAGACTCCAAAAAAAGACCTTTGGCTACCCAAAATGCATACTGTAAACAAAAGGTTTACTAGACATGAACCCAATCATGTAGAAGCATAATCGTCTCAAATGAAAGGTTACCCTGTTGTCTTTTTTATTTTACCATTTAGGAAGCATACCTGATGTTCTGATATGTTTAAGACTATTAGTCTAGGCTATTCCGCCTATGCAAAAGCTCACACAAATTGCAGCCACATAACCTCCAGTCAGGTGAGTTTCACGGCAGGTAGCCAAGACGACTTCTGTTGAGAAAAATGCTATGGTCGGTCAAGTAAGAATAAGCCTATTCAAAGAAATGGAAAATAAATGGCCTAAAAAGTTTTTTGATTTCTCCAGAAATCATTCCTAAATCGCTAATTAGCTGGGGATTGAACCCCAGATGACCGGGTGCAAGTCCTACACGTTACCTCAAGACTATCTCCCTGATTTGTAATGTACAGTCAATTTTGCATTAAATTATGTTACGCTTAATACAACTTATTCATTCAAAATATCGGCGATTTTATTGCCAGGCGGCTTCCCTGTTTTTATTATGTTCCCTTTTTGAGAGCAGCTTCTGTTTGCCGCTGGAAAAGATCCCGCTCAGTCCTTTTTGGATATTTGATCCATGATTCGACATTCACGGTTGTGGGCTGGTTACATATCTCGTGAGCGCGCGCAATCCACGATAACGTAAGCCTGGTTTGAACTAACCTGAACAAGGTGCGGCTGAACTGGGTTGATGGAACGGCTTTAGCCTCAAGTGGAATCTTGCGCATTTGTTTTCTCAACCACACGTGAGAAGGTGTTTGACATTCTGGATATCGTCAGAAAGGCCTCTTCATTGGTTATTAGGATATCTAAGACCCGTCCCCGACACTTGCTTTCTGCTGGTGTAGCTGTCAATCAAAGTATATCTACCCCGTTTTGATAGTAATCGCCTCATTGGCTTGTAAGGCTTGTTTACAAGGAATTATCTACCTACAGACATGTGTGAGGGTTCTACATCATCGTGAAACCCTGGCAAACATGAATCAGATGGCAACAGCGGAATTCAAACCCTGAATCGCAGTTTTCTACAAAAAAACATTGCAGCATTTCGGTTTTCTATTTATCGGCTTCTTTGTATTTTGGCTTGTGCATATACACAATGTAATTAGACTAAAATAATATTGATATTCGATTTCTGTGGACTCTTATCAACATTTCAAGACTCAACATGAAGTATCAACTCATTGCTAAGGATGTCCACACAACGACGATAAAGTAAGAATGCACCAAGGGAGGGTGAGGCAGGCTAGGATATATTTGATCTATATTCGCTAAACATATTTATTCCTCTGAATGGTTGACATTGGTTGACATTCCTGAGATTCTAAGCTTTCAAACGTGTATGGCATGACTATATCACTTAACCTTATGATGCCGAAAATTGACCCAGCATGTTGGGGGGAAGGGGTGGTGTAACTAAAACTTGGCCACCGACAGGATTTGATGATTAAGTGGAGTATCCATTAACATCAGACTTTGTAATCCCGTTAGCTTCAATGCAAATTTTACACTGTAATCCAATGGGAAATGCTACCGCGATTAGCATTGGGCGATTTATGAGTAAACCTAAACATTCCGAAATTAAACAAATATAATTATCAAGCCACAGAAGTGATTTGAATGCTTTTAACATTACTACTCACAGACTACGAGTTTCTCTGGACAACCAAAAAGAGAAGGAACTGACGTGCTGTGCTCTCTTGAATCTTGCACTAAAGTAGGTATATGGTCACTGTGTTGTAATGGCACTAGTTTATGTGCAGCGCGGAGCGCGCAGGTAAACATTTAGGTTATATGTATGTGTGTGGGGATTGGGGGGGGAGTTCGGAAAGTGACGGCGAGTGGAAGGTGCTCTCGCTTTATGTTCTCACATGTTAAACAATAACGAGTTAATAAACCTTTGGAATTAAAATCTGATTGACGCTCGGTAATTCTACAGTCACTATGGTAACAGGAGGTGGAGGGTTACTGTGTGTTCACACCAAACGCGAAGGGGCGACACAATTCCATACAAAGTCAATATAGAGACGCGAATCGGGCAAATTTTTTGACAAGATTTGATTTGCAGCGCTACACTTTTGCCCTGTACGGGCGGCCGCGTTCACATGGATTTGCAAGCACAACACTTTCGCTCGAGTTGAAATATTTCAACTTTGCCTCGAGATTCGCATGGTGACTAGGGGTGGGAAAAATAATCGATTATTCGATGCATCGCGATTCTCGCTAGAACGATTCTGTCTCGATGCAGATAAATTAATAATCGGAATATCGGAAAAATATATAGATACATGTATATATTTATTTTTTTTGCCTGCTGCAACATTCTGTTCGCCAGAGAGGGATCATTTTTGTCGTTTCAAAAATATTTATTTTATCTGAAGTGTGTATTGGCCCATCTGATTTGTCTTGACACGATTGCGATTCAGCCTACGCATAGCATGCGCGCAAACTCACAGCTAGACACAAGAACTCCTTCTAATTCAAGAGCAGCTTTTCCTTTAATGACATAGAAAAGAAAGATCAGAAATAAAATAATACTGCAACCTTTTTTTTGCATGCTTCCATATTGTTATAATGCAAGCTGCATTGATTATTGCATTGTTCATAGAAAGTCATATTTGTGACAAAAGCTTTCTCTCTTATGAAATATTAGATAAGTTAATTCATCTGTTGATGTCTTTAATGATCACAAAAGTAGGAAGTGATTAGCAAACTCTGAGTAGCAAACCCAGATGTATATATATATTTTTGAAAATCGCGCATGGGAATGTACATAGAAAAAAATTGTTGCATCGATAATCGCTTCAGAATCGAATCGTTGACCTCATAATCGGAATCGAATCGTGAGGTGCCAAGAGATTCCCACCCATAGTGGTGACAGCCAATCAGCGTTCAACAGCATGGCCACTGAGTGACATGCATAACGTAACAGCCAATCAGCGTTCAACCGGCCAGATTGGCATGAAGCACCGTTGGCGGGTGTAACACCTTTTTGGATTAGCAGATTAAGAATTCTTTGTACAACAATATTCTGGGCCAGATTACTAAATTTGACTACTGGAGCAGGATGGATAATTAATGAGATGACACAGGTTAGTTTGACGACTTATTATTCAAAAGTTGTTTCTTGAAACAGTACAAAACAAACATAACCTTATACTTTATGAATCACATAAATCACATAAACGACATAACCTTGGGCCCAAGTAGGAAATAAAAGAATAAAAAAAAATGTAACCTAAGATTGTAATTGTCTCTTGTGTGTAGTGATTTTTCCGTGTTGGATTCTCGCATGATATGCGGAATAGTAGTGGCCGTGCGGATCCTACCACTCAGTCGATAACTCACAACCGGTCCAAAGAATTTCAAATGTTCATCTCAGTGGATCCTGGTTCAATGGTAGCGTCGCCATCTTTGGACGGTAGGCTATTGGTCAGTGTGGAATCAATCTTGCGTCAAAAGGAAAAATCCTGACCTGTATAACACAGTCAGAATAATAGTCAAAACCTGCATTCAAATTACTCAACAACACAGTCAGAATAAATCTATACATTTTTAGTATTTTTAAACTCACAAAAGTATTTTCACTAGAGAACTGCGTCGCTCTGACGGTTCCCTGGCGGTTCATCTGTTTGTATCTGCATTCGGTTATCTGACTAAAGGAATATCACAGTGGCTTGTTCTGGCTTGAAGCATACACACATGCGTTCCTCTCCGTCTTATCTTCCTACGTGCGCAACTCACGGCACTCTCACGCGACCAACTCCTCCCGCAAACAACAGTTCACACTTCAAAATAAATAACTTATACTGAACTTCAATTTAAAACCAACATAACGTAACCTCATACACTTCAAACTAAATAGTTGGATCAATACAACATTTTAACCAAGTATATGCCTTCAAAAGCCCTCCAATTGATGCTTTAGTAGCCCTTATATTAACAGGGTTACACTGGCAAAAGATGTGGTGCGAGAAATTCGCCTGACAAAACTTGCACAGCGACCAGTGTGGCCACAGTTACCTTGAAAAAGTATTCTGATTACTGATTGCCAGTTACTCCTTAAAATAGTAACTTAGTTACTTTACTAAATACTTGATTTTAAAAGTAACTAAGTTAGATTAAAAGCTACTTTATTAGTTACATTTAGCTGCGACAACACTCCCTGCCGCCTGAAAATAAAGAAATTACAACCAGTTTTGCCCCCCCCCTCCAACAACTCGGGGGGGGGGGGGGGGGCATCAGTACCTCTTTCCCAGACTTTGGTGCTACGACCCTGGGTGCACATACTGACACATAGACAAAATATCACCGCGCCTTACGGGGCGATAACCGGACGCATCACCTGTGTGACGTAAACGACGTAAACAGCACGTTCTAGCGCTCAAGCTGCTCGGACCACCTCATGGGTTTAGTTCTCTGGCGATAACGTAGAGGCTCCCATTAGCTCTCCCTGCTGCCATCGCTCCAGCGCAACACACACACACACACACACGCTCAACCTAGTGGGGTACCCTCACATAGCCCCTGACTCTCTGAGGAGGTACCTCCAGGTACCCCCTCCATGCCAGGATGTCTATCAACCTAGAGTTCAGCGTTAACTCTGTGTTTGTTAAACCTCCGTTCGTGGAATACCCCTCAGGATTTTTAAAATGCAGACAGAAATCGGTACATGGACGTACAAGCAAAATCGGGTAAGAATACCTAGATAACTCTATTATAGTCCGCTTTCCACCTGCATGTAAACCCGCATCGTATCGGATATCGGATTTCAAGTTCTGCACATGCTCGAGATCTTGCGGCCGAGGAACGTTAGCGGGAAGACTTTAGTCGTGTTGTTGTTGCCAAAGACATATAAACAATCTTATTACTTTCTAAATATAAATTTGTAATACTTTCTTTATATGTTTATGGTTGTCGCCGGTCTGAAAAAAAGAGAAAAGGCGATTTATTTAAAAAGGTGACGCATGATGGAGGAAGCCGGTGTCATGACATTGGCATCTTATAAGAAGTGTATCATTATCAACATGCATTCAGTACATACTACGCTTTGATTTCACCCAAGGCTGTATTAAAAGTTCATGTTTTCTTAACGTGTATGCGATCTTTATTCATTCATTGCACCGCGACCAAACTGACCGGGATATTCTCCGATATTACGAATCTTAAAGACTGCGTTGAGTTCTCTGACTCTCTGGTACTTCCACAACAAAGACTCATAGTGGGGGTTATCTCGGCCATGGTGGGGAAGGAATTGGGGGAAAGGAACTTTGGCTTTGAATCTCTGAAGTCGAGATTGAAACACTGCATGAAGGAGAAAGGGATTGTTGCCGTATGCGGGACAGCTGTCCGTTCACTTCGGGTCCATGTCATTTCTCCGACGCTCCATTGTTCCGACCTCACGGTCGTATGCAGACTCCTCCGGCTGGCTCCTCCCGCTGCTCCGCCGCCGGAGGAGTCAACATACGGCCGAGCGGTCGGAACAATGGAGCGTCGGAGAAATGATATGGACCCGAACTGAACCGATGGCTGTCTACTGAAATCATCTTTCTCGAATGCGGTGTTTTTTGTTGGTGGTGACATAAAGAGATCAGCTGGTGGCTCTACTACCACTTCTTGAAAGGGCTACAGTGCCACCTAAGCGTAGCAGAAGTCAGCCATGCTCCGGACATTATTCGATTCTCTGAAAGGCCATGTACATTCAGACAAGTGACACGGTCCGTTCGAGTTGCAAAATTCGGTTCGGTATATGGCTTAACCCGATCTAGCTGTCCCATATATTAGGGACCTTGTTGAGCTCTCCTGGTGCCAGGCGTCGACTCATCCATTATATATACACTAAACATGTCTGTCTAATATCTAACACTCAGGTAAACCATGAGTAGGACCCCACTGTTTCTGTGTGTGTGTGTGTGTGTGTGTGTGTGTGTGTGTGTGTGTGTGTGTGTGTGTGTGTGTGTGTGTGTGTGTGTGTGTGTGTGTGTGTGTGTGTGTGTGTGTGCACATGCGTGTGTGAATAGATTAAGTCACGCCATAATAATACAACATAATACAAAGTGTAAATGTTGGCTGTGCTAGTATGATATGGATGCATTAAAAATATATATATATTATTGTTAATGTTTAAATGCAACTGCTCATACTTTTATGTATTCAAAACAGCACTGCCAGAAAATACGATTCCATGTACTATTCTAATTTATGCACCTGACCGTCATGTGTGGACAAAATTAGCATTCCCTATCATTTTAATTAAGAGGGACCAGCTTCTTGTCTGTTCTCTTCTTAATGAGAACTGACCAAAAATAAATCCTAACATGCAGCTTACAGTATAAGTGGAAGTGAGTGTGTGTGTGTGTGTGTGTGTCTGTGTGTGTGTGTGTGTGTGTGTGTGTGTGTGTGTGTGTGTGTGTGTGTGTGTGTGTGTGTGTGTGTGTGTGTGTGTGTGTGTGTGTGTGTGTGTGTGTGTGTGTGTGTAAGGTCAAGGCATGTTACAATGCTTGCATAATAATTACATTTTGTAGAAACTAGAAAGTGTTAATGAAGCGATCATTCCCGGCAGAACAGCTTGTGGCAACTTGTGCTGTTATCTAATTTACATTTTGCATTCACCATTACGGGTTCCACCATGATGATCACTACTACTCGGATTCATCACTATAATTACATTTAGGATCAACAACGTATTTTATAAGGATAGACTCAATATGCTATGGCTTGTGAATTGAACATGGAATCTGCTTTGGTCTTATTCACCTAGCTGCCTTACATTGATGACCTGCAGACTTCCTGGTTTGCAAGAATGAACAAAGATGATGCAAACGATATCTGGCAACAACACATTTCTGAGACAATTGTTCACTTAATGAAGATTTTCCATTCAATGATTATCTCCCTAACATCTTTCTTTTTTTTTATCGTCAACATCAATATACATAATAGTAATACCCTAATCCTAACCCTATACCCAACCCTAACCCTAAGACAATGAGATCTACCACTGATATTACATCCCTCAGAACGCACCCGCAGTAAGAACGAACAGTGGGCCGCTTGCTACAACGGTACTGTCTATACCCACTGTCATCAATGCTCACATACATAGCCCCCTGTGCGGTCTTAATGTCAGCTTGGTGTTCTAAATGTGTATGCAGACAGCAGAGAGCATTTCTGGGCATAGCCCCCTGTGGTGCTGGCATAGCGGAAACAGGGGCTATTTTGAGACGTGCCGGCCGACTGGTGCATGCCAAGCATGTAAGTTGTGCAGATCAAACTCAGAGGAGTTCCACCACAGCTCTCACCGGTTTTGTAGTGAAGACGCTACACTGCTCTGAGGGCAATTCTGATTTGACTGCGTCTCTATGTGGGAAAAGGAAAGGCGAAAAAAGGTTGTGTGGATGACAGATGAAATGTCCTTAGATTTTACTTCCCTATTATCCTCCTATATAAACTCATATCATTGATCATATTAACGACATTCATTCATGATATGAAAAGTATTGACTGCGATGGTGATGTTATTCCTTGTGAGAACTGCAACACTAAGTCTATAATGATAAACATAATAATACTAGTGACATTATGGCCATTGTTCATTATAAGATGCAACCTAATCGGTTGTGACGTCAGGCATGTGGACGGCTGCCGCGGAGCTAGGGCTGGGCGATATATCGATATTTGAAATATATCGATACTTTTTAAACGAGATATGGAACGAGACGCTATCATCAACATCGATATAGTTTAATTTTCATTGAAAGTACAGCATATTTTATCCAAATAACAGCAGTTTCGAACCACGACTGTCGCGGAGGCGCACACATCTTTTGGCTGTGATATTATATTGTAGTGTTCTCATATACAAGGCGGAGGCAGTGTCTAGTCCACGGTTTATTCAACCATCAAAGTGGATTCAATTCCGAACGGTAGGAATAGTAACGGTAAATCGAAAGGGTAGGTAGGTAGGTAGGCTATAGTAATAACGGCAACTCCATGGTAATTCACTCCTCCCCCCATCAGCAAGGCAGGTTAACGAGCACAGCGACACAGGCAGGCTGGTAATGAGAGCACAGCGGCGCCAGCGATGTAAAATGACGAGTTGGAACGGGGGCAACGGCAACTATGTTATTGCGACAACAAATATTGATATTTATCTTATATCGATATTCTGCTTGAAGATATCGAGATATGACTTTTGGTCCATATCGCCCAGCCGTACGTGGAGCGGGCGGCGTGAAAAGCCATTAAGGCGGCGCTATCCATCATGGAGGGAAAGCAGCTTGCTGTCTCCATGCCCTCTGAGAGCAGAAAGCCAATCTAAAGCTAATCACTATAAACAGTGTGAGACAATGGCAGTGGCATGTATTTTCAGAGGCCATACCCTATCATTAACCCCCATAGAAACATGTGAAGTGCTTGTGTTAGGCGCAGTGGGAAGCCCTTGTTCTCGCAGGTCTCTGAACCAGCAACACTCAGATGGAGACATAAGGAAATGTTACCGTACTTTCATTGTCTTTTATGAACACAGTAGTTCCCTCCATAGTTACAGTGCACATAGCACAGTTACAGTGCTGTAACACTGTACAAGTGCTGTAACACAATACATTTTGTACATCTATATATTTTGTCCCTTTGTAAAAATAAAATAAATCTCAAATAACACTGCACAGCACCAGTAGTATAACACTTTACCAGTACTATAACACAGTGCCAGCACACTTTACTATAACACAGTAACAGTACTATAACACTGTACCAGTACTATAACACAGTGTACCAGTACTATAACACAGTGTACCAGTTCTTTAACACTGTTCCAATGCTATAGTACAAGATCAGTATTATAACTCTTTACCATTACTACAACACAGTACCAGTTCTATAAAACAGTACCTGTAATACAATGATCCACCTACAGGCTCTGAGGAACTACAAGCTAGTCTTTAGGTAGTTCCAGGTGGAGGCTGAATTACAATCACAATCCTAACTCAATGGAAGGGAATGTCATTTCATTCTACTATTACAAAGGCAGTATCAGCTGCTTCGTTTTCATGTTATGTATTTCACAAGGTCCTGGTTATATTTCTTGAAAAAGTTATTTAGGGTTGATGAGTTCTGCCCATAGACTGGTGCTAGGCGACCATTCAGTCCATGTGCCAAGCATGGACTGTTGCCATTGTTGTTTGCAAATCTACACCCTCAAATCAGTCAAGTGTGCATGAACCATATTGTTGTCGTCTGTATATTGTATTCCATGTTTAACCCTACCCGTCTGTCTTATGCTGTACTCTCTCCTTTATATATTATACCGGTATACCCCTTTCTGTCTGCCACTCACCTCCCTGTCTTACTCTGTACTTTCTCTTTTCTATATTCTATACCCATACTGTTTGTCTCTCATCTCCCTGCCTTACTCTCTCCCCTCTCTCTTTTCTATATTCTATACCCTTCCTGTCTGCTTCCCCTCTTCCTGTCTTACTCTCTCCTATTTCTCTTTTATGTGTCTGTCTCATCTCCCTGACAACAACAACCACAACCCCCATACCACAGGACAATCTGGCAGAAGAAATCGGTGGAACCATCACAAAATTGGGGAAGGAAGAGGAAATCAAGCCCTAATTCTTCCTAATTATCCCGTAGTGTGCCCAGCATTACTCTGTGCTCACTCTCTTTTGTGGAGTGTGGATGATGGCTGGTTTAAGCGGCTTCACCTGGCCAGAGTCAGGCTTATTGGACTCTGGGGCTGGGTGAGGCTGCAAACCTGTTGCATGGGTTGGACCAGCCGTCTCCACACACTCTCAGGGGATCTCCTGCATGGCAACAAAGAGCACCAGCGCCATGGATCATTATCTGCAAATCGTACAAGATAATGGCTTCAACAACACCACTCTGGGTCCTTGTGTTTGGAGTTTGGCAGCTACCTATGGTGTGTAGCCACTGCCGTTACTATAATATTCTATACCCCTTCCTGTCTGTCTTTCTTCTCCCTGCCTTACCCTGTCCTCCCTCTTTTATATATTCTATACCCCTTCCTGTCTGTCTCTCATCTCTATGTCATTCTCTGTCGCTCTGTCTGTCACTGTTTTCTTTTTCCCTCTGTGTTGTCCCTCACATATTGTCTCTTTGAATTCCATTTGGCTGAGTAGTTTTAAATAAGGTAAGCAGGACTTATCCAGGTTTATCCAACATCTGCTGGGGACTAGTTCTGCTCTGTTGTTGTTGTTGTTGTTGTTGTTGATGATAGTGAGGGTGTCCTTTGAAGATATGAATTCATCCGACAGGTTGATGAGAAGTGTCCATTAAAGTGATCAGTGATAAGTAGTGCTGCGGAGCACAACAGCGTTTTTGTATGTCAGCAGAAATGCATCACATCAGAGGGCTTTGTTTCAAGAAGTCTTAATGAGACGGATGATGCGTTGCAATGGTTTTTTTTATGTGGAGACCTGAAGGTAGGAGCAGAGTGGTGATTAAACATCGTTTCAGGGCGTGCCACTTTGTGTGTTAGGGCAGTCCGTTGATGGTGTTATTCAAGAGGAAGTGTTTATTAAAAACACCGTCCTTTATTTCACTACGTTATGGAAGATGTATCTTTTGATGATTGATAATATGGGGTGCATTATACTTTTGTAAAGTGAAAAGTATTGATGGCACAACGGTGAGCATTGGGCCCACCTGTGTTGATCAGGAGTCACCATATTGACAATAATCTGAAACCTTGACCTTTCATAAAGATCTAAGTTTGAGCCCATGTTTTAGTGCAGTTTTGATGAGATACTTGATACCTATTTAACTTTTGATAGGTTCTTCACAAGCAGTACAAACTGTTCTCCCTGTAGCACCAAACTAGGAATGAGGTATTCATAAAATATCTCTGTTTTAAGGTTGTATAAACCTAAATATTAATTAATCAAGCAAAATCAATTCAACTAAAATAAATAATGCCTGAGGTCACACACACCCAAGGTTGTCATCCAGAGCAAGAGAAACAGAACCCAAATCTGACTTAGACTAGCTAGATGCCTTTCACTTTATTTTCCCTCCGCAAATCAACACCCTCACAGGTGTCTTCCTCACCCGTCTCCCGACTCTAACGCCTTGTCACAGTCCATGAGTCCGTTGACGGATGGGGGCTTTTCGACGTATCCATGTGTTTTTCCGGGTTGTATTACAAAGGCGATTTCATTGGACAGTGTCCTTGCGTATCTTTGCAGAACGCAGTCTGATTGGCCGATGGATCCATAGCTGCCTGAAAAGTTAAACATTTCTCACCTTTTTGACCCAGGCCACGGAGCCGACAGAACGGAGGGATCCACAAATGCATTTCGCGAGCGCCCCATGCAAAGTCAATAAGATCCGTCGATGAACGGAGGTAGTATGAACAAAGCGTAACGCTCCCAACCCCCCTGGATCACGTCTGTATTTATAGATAAAGGGCCATGTGACGCCACACGCTGATGGGCGCCCCACCACACTCGATGGTGTGTTTGATGTCCCCCACGCCACGCCATCTGTCAGGTGTGCCGGCTGCAACACGGCGGTGATCACGCTGGGCGCTTCCTCTGACACGCATCGCCTCTTAAAGGGCCAGCCGGTTTCGGGGATCCAACCGTCAACGCAGACATCTCTCCTAGCTTCAATAGAACCTCCGCTACTAGTATCATCTGTAAAAATGGCTTCCTTGTACTGTTAATGTTGAATAGCATTTGGCATGCTTCCTGCTGCCACTATAACAATGGCCATGTAGCACTTTGGTATTTTGTTGCCATTGTGTCTCGCTCAGTAGTATGGAGATGATGGATAGACATTTGGATAACGTCCAGTACCATCCTCCTCTCAGGTATAAGAAGGCTTTCATGAATCCACATTCTATATGCATCACACATCCCCAAATAACATAGCCTAATCCATGAGGAGTGATGAGTATCGAAAGATAGAATATACATAGACTCAAGGTATAGGTGTAACTCTGTGCTGGGTTTTAGTCATCCCAGTGTGTGGTTGTGTGTGTGTGTGTGTGTGTGTGTGTGTGTGTGTGTGTGTGTGTGTGTGTGTGTGTGTGTGTGTGTGTGTGTGTGTGTGTGTGTGTGGTGTGTTGTTTGTGTGTGTGCTTGTCTTGCCATTTGCTCAAAAGCAAAGTGACAGGAAGAAGCAGTTATCTGAGACATGCCTGCGAAAAACAACAACAACAAAGGCTTCAATACAAATAAAGACTGACCCCCCACTCCTCCCTGGTGCCTGTGGCGCTGGGTGATGGCGGAGTCCCCTCAGATGGCTGTGAGGGCCACCTCGGCTTGTCATGGATGTACCCAGGGAGTCAGATCTGTTTGTAACCCGTCTGGTTAAAAGGCTTAATATTATTTATTTATTTTGAAGCATTATTTTATTTTACGTTTTATCTATTGTACGTTTTATTTTGAAACCGGAAGTTTATTTTGACGAAACAGCGGAAGTAGTATGCTGAAACACAAATAGCTTTATTTTGCTCATTGACGCACAGAGCACTGTTTCTATCCGCACGTGTTGGTTCTATCCGCACGCGGTGGTTGGAAAAACTAAAACAAAAGGTATGAAAATGGAAACAGAATGCATTGACAAATATAAATGTTGAATTCAATGCTCTAATAAGATAAACTCCTGTTTAGAGGTGGGAGAACTGAACCTCTCCTGAGCTAAATCTTGGTAAGCTAGCATGCACCTGTTCCCATCTACTCGTGTTAATTAAAGTGGAAATGAAGCAAAAAAATAAAACATGTCTATAGCACTAGTTAAATATTTAAATATACCATAAATACAAATCAATTCGGAATATGACCCGTTTATTCAGAATAAAAGCACAAACAAGTTGCATTAATTATAACGTTTTCAGCCATGTGCGCAGTCATCTCTGTTTTCAGAACACGATGACGTCACGAGAATGGTTGGTAACATTCTACATAGCGGCTCATAGCTCACAGATAGCTTACTGCCTCAACAAAATGATATTGACGAATGGGATAGACCCACCAATGAGGGCAGCCAATCCAATTGCCTATGCTTTTGAGGCCAGTAAGAGCAGTGAGGATTTTAGTGCCCCAACAGAGCGCTGAATATGGAGGAGAAATAGATGAAGGCGAGAGAGACGTATCTGAGCGCAATTAATCTGTGGTGCTTATGTGGGGTTTGTGTCCCTATGTCCACTGACATGGAGAGTGTCTGCTGCCAATGAAAATGAACCTGGGACATTCTCAATCAAAGATAACAGATGTATCACGTCCAATCCGACGTGCCAAATGCTGTCATTAGAGCGAGAAACGTGTTAGAGGTTGCAATGCTGTCGCTGAGGTATCTGACCAGTGTTGCGACTCCAGTTTGCCGAATCACATATAAGGCCGACTGGCTAATGTGAATGGGTGTATACATAGCCTAGTCGGGCACACGAGAAAAACCACCATTGCAGACAAATAATAAACTATGGAAAATCGTACCTCTTAATAAATTGTTTCTATTGTCTAAGATACCTTGGTGTTTCTAATGTCTTTTTCATACGCAAAAACAACTGTTGTCCATCCATTAAAAATACGAGTAAATAGTTTTGTCAGCAATGTAATATAATCTTAACAACCAAAGGTAGGCTAAGTGGTAGAGAAAACAATCCATGGTACCTCTTATAAACTAGTCTGTAGTCACCCTCCCAGATAACGCCGACCTTCCACCGCTTTGATTTTGTGGAAATACATCGAAGAACCGCGATTCATATGCGCTTCGCGCTATGCATAAAAGAAACGACATTCTATTGTAACTAGTTCTAATTATTGTCGGCAATGTGGGTTTTTCGTGTGCCGACTATGGCTATGTGATAACACCATTCACCATAGCCAGTCGGCAAACTGGGATTCGGCAAACTGGCCTAGAACCGTCGCTGAGGGACCGCGGAAAAGTGAGCCGCTGTTTGCGAGTAAGCGGTAAAGTGAGCCGGCTGGTTTGATTTTCGTTGCGCCTGAATAAATAGAGATAACTACGGTAAGCACGGTCCTTGAGCAAAGTGAAGGTCCTAAAAGATACATAAAGATTGTATGTGTATATGTATATATATATATATTATAATAATTAATATATATATATATATATATATTTCACTGCCATAATGTAGAGAAAAATCAGATTACATTTACAGTATGCTGATCTTTGGCCTTATGTAAAATAAAATCCTTCATACATGTGATCCTCCTTTCTTTTGCATATTGTTCCTGGTGTCTTACTCTACTTCTGATATCATTTTGGTGACATTTTACTGTAGGAATCCGGAGAAAAATCACATTAAAACCACCTATAATGACTCAACTCCATTTACAGTATGCTGACCTTTGACCTTATGTCACATCAATTCCTTCATACATGTGATCCTCATTTCTTTTGCATATTGTTCCTGGTGTCTTACTCTACTTCTGATATCATTTTGGTGACATTTAACTGTAGCAATCTGGAGAAAAAACACTTTAAAACCGCCCATAATGACTCAACTCCATTTACAGTACAATATGCTGAACTTTGACCTTACGTCACATCAATTCCTTCATACATGTGATCCTCATTTCTTTTGCATATTGTTCCTTGTGTCTTACTCTACTTCTGATATCATTTTGGTGACATTTTACTGTAGGAGTCCGGAGAAAAATCACATTAAAAACCACCATATAATGACTCAACTCCATTTTAACAGTATGCTGACACTTTGACCTTATGGTCACATCATTCTTTCATACATGTGATCCCTCATTTCTTTTGCATATTGTTCCTGGTGTCCTCTTTACTCTACTTCTGATATATCATTTTGGTGACATTTTAACTGTTAGCAATCTGGAGAAAAAACCACTTTAAAACCGCCATAATGACTCAAAGTCCATTTACAGTAACAAATATGCTGAACTTTGACCTTACCGTCACATCAATTCATTCATACATGTGATACTCATTTCTTTTGCATATGTTCCTGTGTTTCTACTCTACTTCTGATATCATTTTGGTTGACATTTTACTGTAGGAATCCGAGAAAAAATCACATTAAAACCACCTATAATGACTCAATCCCATTTACAGTATGCTGACCTTTGGACCTTTAATGTCACATCAATTCCTTCATACATGTGATCCTCATTTCTTTTGCATATTGTTCCTGGTGTCCTTACTCTACTTCTGATATAATTTTGGTGACATTTTACTGTAGCAATCTGGAGAAAAACCACTTTAAAACCGCCCATAATGACTCAACTCCATTTACAGTACAATATGCTGAACTTTGACCTTACGTCACATCAAATTCCTTCAATACATGTGATCCTCATTTCTTATGCCATATTGTTCCCTGGTGTCTCATAACTCTACTTCTGATATCATTTTGGTGACATTTTACTGTAGGAATCCGGAGAAAAATCACATTAAAAACCACCTATAATGACTCAACTCCATTTAACAGTATGCTGACCTTTGAACTTATGTACACATCAGAATTCCTTCATACATGTGATCCTCAATTTCTTTTGCATATTGTTCTGGTGTCTTACTCTACTTCTGATATCATTTTGGTGACTATTTACTGTAGCAATCTGGAAGAAAACCACTTTAAAAACCGCCATAATGATCAACTCCATTTACAGTATGCTGAACTTTGACCTTACCGTCACATCAATTCCCTTCATACATGTGATCCTCATTTCTTTTCCATTATGGTTCCTGGTATTTTACTCTACTTCTGATATCCTTTTGGTGACATTTTTACTGTTAGCAATCTGAGAAAAAAACACTTTAAAACACCACCCATAATGACTCAAACTCCATTTACAATGTGCTGACCTTTGACCTTATGTCACATTCAATTCCTTCATACATGTGATCCTCCTTTCTTTTGCATATTGTACCTGGTGTCTTAAATCCACTTCTGATATCCTTTTGGTGACATTTTACTGTAGCAATCTGGAGAAAAAAACACTTTAAAACCCGCCCATAATGACTCAACTCCATTTACAGTAGCTGACCTTTGACCTTATGTCACATCAATTTCCTTCATACATGTGATCTCATTTCTTTTGCATATTGTTCCTGGTGTACTTACCTCTACTTCTGATATCATTTTGGTGACATTTTAACTGTAGGAATCCGGAGAAAAAATCACATTAAAACCACTATAATGACTCAACTCCATTTACAGTATGCTGACCTTTGACCTTATGTCACATCAATTCCTTCATCATGTGGAAACCCAGCAGTTTTTTTAAACTCAGGTTTCCATTTACTCCTATAAAACAAACTTGGTGTTGTGTAGTACAGTAAAATATCAGCCAACAGGACATGCAATATTAGGCATTGAAATGTGTACTATGAAAACATGGTATGATCAAACTGAAATTATGTCCCCATCTCAAACAGACAGTTCCGATACACAGCATACAGGCAGGTGGTCCGCTGGGCGTACGGAGTTCTAAAGCGGTTTTTAAAGTGCTTTTTCTCCAGATTGCTACAGTAAATGTCACTAAAATGATATCAGAAGTAGAAGTAAGACATCAAGGAACAAATATGCAAAAATATGAGATCACATGTATGAAGCAATTGATGTGACATAAAGTCAAAGGTCAGCATATGTAAATGGAGTTGAGTCATTATGGGGTGGTTTTAAAGTGTTTTTTCTCCACATTGCACAGTAAAAATGTCACCAAAAGGATATTCAGAAAGTAAGAGTAAAGACACCCAGAAACAATATGCAAAAGAAATGAGGATCACATGATTGAAGAATTGATGTGACATAAGGTCAAAGGTCAGCATATTGTAAATGGAGTTGAAGTCATTATGGGTGGTTTTAAAAAGTGTTTTCTTCAGATTGCTACAGTAAAATGTCACCAAATCATATCAGAAGGAGAGTAAGACATCAGGAACAATAATGCAAAAGAAATGAGATCACATGTAGAAGGGAATTGATGTGACATAAGTCAAAGGTCAGCATATTGGTAAATGGAGTTGAGTCATTATGGGTGGTTTTAAAGTGTTTTCTCCAGATTGCTACAGAAAAAATGTCACCAAAAGGAATATCAGAAGTGGATCAAGACACCAGGAATAATATTGCAAAAGAAATGAGGATCAATGTATGAAGGAATTGATTGTGAATATAGGTTCAAGTTCAGCATACTGTAAATGGAGTTGAGTCATAATGGGTGTTTTTAAAGTGTTTTTCTCCAGATGCTCACAGTAAAATGCACCAAAAAGATATCAGAAGTAGATGAAGAACCAGGAACAACAATGTGCAAAAGAAATGAGATCACATTTATGAAGAATTGATGTGTACATAAGGTCAAAGGTCAGCATACTGTAGTAATGGAGTATGAGTCATTGTAGTGGTTTAACTGTGAGTTTTCTCCAGATTGCTACATCGTAAAAATCTGACCCAAAAGATATCAGAAGTAGAGTAAACACCAGGAACAATATGCAAAAGAAATGAGGATCACATATGTATTGAAGGAATTGATGTGACATAAGTCAAAGTCAGCATATGTAATATGGATTGAGTCATTAGGGTGGTTTAAAGTGTTTTATCCAGATTGCTAGAGTAAATGTCACACCAAAGGATATCAGAAGTGGATTAAGACACCAGAACAATATGCAAAAGAATGAGGATGCACGATGTAGAAGGAATGATTGACCGTAAAGCAAAGTTCAGCAATGTACTGTAAATGGACCTGACTCATAGGGCGATTAAAGTGTTTTTTTTCAAGATTGCTACAGTAAAAATGTCACCAAAATGAATCAGAAGTAATCTAAGACACCAGGAAAAATAATCGCAAAAAAATGAGGAACACATGTAGTAAAGAATTGAGGATATAAGGCAAAGGTCAGCATATTGTAAATGGACGTTGAGTCATAGTGGTTTAAAGTGTTTTTCTCCAATTGCTACAGTAAAATCACCAAAAGTATCAGAAGTAGAGTAAACACCAAGGAAACCATATGAAAACGAATGAGGACGACATTTATAACAGAATGATGTAGCGTAAGGCAAATTCAGCATATTGTACTGTAAATGGACTTGAGTCATATGGGCAAGTTTAAGAGTGGTTTCTTCCAGACTGCTACAGGAAATGCACCAAAAATCATACAAAGTAGATTAAACACCAGGAACAAATATCAAAGAAAGAGGATCACATGTATGAAGGAAGGAGTGACATAAGGTCCAAAGGTCAGCATTATTGTAAAGGACATGAAGCATAGCATTGCAAAGTGGTTTCTTTCCACGATTGCCACAGTAAAATGTCACCAAAAACATATCGCAAATAGATTAAGACACCAGAACAATAGCAAAAGAAATGGAGGACACAGTATGAAGGAATTGATGTGACATAAGTCAAAGGCAGCAATGTAATGGATGGAGTCATAGGTGGTTTTAAAGTGTTTCTCCAGATTGCTACAGTAAAATGTCACCAAAAAGAACAGAATAGAGTAAAAACACCAGAAACCAAATGCAAAAGAAAAATGAGGATCCCATTCGATGAAGAATTGATACATAAGGCAAAGTTCAGCGTACGTAAAATGGAGTTGAGTCAATATGGTGGTTTAATGTATTTTCTCAATGCTACATCAAAATCACCAAAAATCATATTAAAAAAAAAACAGAGAAGTAGCAGTTACACATCGGAACAATAGCAAAAGAAAGGACGGACACATTATGAAGGAATGATGGACATAAGTCAAAAGTCAGCATATGTAAATGGAGTTGAAGTCATTAGGGTTGGTTTAAAAAGTGTTTTTGCTTCTCCAGATGCTACAGTAAAAATGCACCAAAAAGATATCAGAAAGAGTAAAAACACCAGAACCCATAGGAGAAGAGAAATGAGGACACATGAGAAAGAATTGATTGGCACGTAAAGCAAATCACACAGTAACCTAAATCGACGAGTCAATTAGCATTTAAAAGTGGTTTCCTCCAGATTGCTACAAGTAAAAATGTCACCAAAATCATATCAGAAGAAATTAAGAACACCAGAACAAACGGCAAAAGAAATGAGAGCACATATAAAGGAATGATTGACATTAAGGTCAAAGTCAGCAACCTTTGTTAAATGGAGTGAGTCATATGGTGGTTAAGGTTTATCTCCAGATGCACAGTAATCACCAAAGAACAGAAAAGTAGAGACACCAAGGAACCAAATCAAAATGAAATGATGGACACATGTATGAAGAATTGAGTGACATGTAGGTCAAAAGTCAGCGGACTGTAAATGAGTGAGTCAGTTATGGTGTTTAAATGTTTTTCTCCAATTTGACAAGTAACATTGCAACCAAGGTAATCAGAGTATGTTAAGACACCATGAACAAAGCACAAAGAAAGGAGATCCATGTATGAAGAATGATGTGATCGTAAGTCAGATAGTTCAGCATATGTACTGTAATGGACTGAGTCATTATGGGTGGTTTTAAAGGTTTCTATCAGATTTGGCTACAGTAAAGCACCGAAAGAATAAAGTAGATTAATGACACCAGAACAAAGCAAAAATAAGGAAGGGATCACATGTAATGAAGGAATTATTTACCATAAGCCAAAAAGATCACATACTGTAAGTAATTCAGATTTTCTCTATA